>JAEKIV010000005.1:0-188182 GCA_016801325.1 Hypholoma fasciculare
CTGTATACGAGACGCTCATTGGGCTCTCGGCGCTGGAACAGCCAGAAAAGCCTCGTGTCGTCCAAGACTCGCCTCGTGCCCTCCAAGCCAAGCCCTGTGTCCGCCGTCTCCCGGAAATTGGGCCCAGAATAGACGTCCCGGACGTGTGCACTGTGATCTACTGTGATCCGCCTGGTCAGGGTTAGGACAAATAAGGACGGTAGGACATAGAATATTGGAATTCGTTGAGGTGGACAATCTCTCATCGAAAGCTCTCTATTTCACTTGAATGCCTTTGATACATTTTCTGCCCTAATCCTTGAATGATAAATTACCCAAGACAGGTTCGAGTATATAACGCCTCTATCCCTCTATCCTACACTAGAGCAACATCTCTTGAGTGGTTTCGGTCACTCCGCCCAAGAGTGCGTACAGTGCGTACGCTGGCGGCTGGCGCATTCATTTCTGTGAATTACGCATGCGACCAGTAAATTAATGAAAGGGCCTTCTCCAGGATTGACAGACTCTGACAGCCCTCATCTCCGATCTGTTGCAGTTCCCTTTATGCACCTTTTCAGGCCATTTGGTTCCGTTCGCATTCTGCAACCCACCCAGGTTGCATGTGCCCAGATTTTAGAAGCGTGGTGGCGGTGCGCGAACTTGAAGCAGTTACCCCATGCGGTCCTTTGTTCGCTTTTTCTGTCGAGCTCGGAGGAGGAATGTTCTTACATACAGCTGATGGAAGGCTATGGAAGGTCATGGAATTGGAAAGTTCCACCGTGAAGAAATGGAACGAACACCGCAAAACGCGCCTCTAATTGGATTCTCGGCTATTGGTACTCTATCTGCACAGATTCGCTCGCGGCTTTGCGCACACGGTTCATGATCGCGAGCCCTTCGCGGTCCTCCTCGACCTCCTCTATGAGCATCATCTGCACGCCCGCCGTCTCCAGGCTCAGCAGGCCATCGAACAGATTGTGCGCAATGGCCGCTGGGTCCGCGACGGGGCCCAGAGGGAAGTGGTGCCACTCTACGCCTTCTACGCTCGCGATCGCGTCCCACACCTTTGACTCCGTGGGCGCCAGCACCCCGATCTTCACCGGTGCCACGCGGTCCGCCTTCAGCGACTCGATGTACGCGCGGAACGCTGTCGGCGCACCTGCGTCTGTGCCCGGCGGCGCGGGGAGCGTGCACAGCAGCACAACAGGCACGGCGGGTGAATAGTGGCGGTACTTCATCCCGGGCGTCGTCGGCGCGCGCTCCTGCTCCTCATCTGCATAGTCACGCCGGTGCACCAGCACGCGCGGCACACTACCACTCCCCTCCCCCATCCCGGCGCGCACCGCGCGCTCAAGGTCCTCGACGGTGACGCCCCCGGGGCGGAGCACGCGCAGGTGCCCGTCCGCGTGCAGCCCGTCGACGACCGTGCTCTCGAGGCCCACGCCGCACGCGCCGCCGTCGAGAATGAGCGGCACGCGCCCGTCCAGATCCCGCGCGACGTGTGCCGCACGCGTGGGGCTCGGCTTGCCAGAGGTGTTCGCGCTCGGCGCGGCCAGCGGCGCACCGGCGACGGCGATGAGCGCGCGCGCGACGGGGTGCGCGGGCATGCGGATCGCGACGGTGTTCTGCCCTGCGGTGATGATCGGCGGGACGACGCCCGCGTGCCGGGGAAAGAGGAGCGTCAGCGGGCCCGGCCAGAAGGCGGCGATGAGCGCTTGATACGAGGGCGGGATGGTGTAGTCTGGTGGGAGGAGCGCGCGGAGCATGGCGAAGGAGGAGACGTGCACGATGAGCGGGTTGTCTGCTGGGCGGCCCTTGGTGGAAAAGATCTTGGCGGCAGCGGTGGCATCGAGCGCGAGCGCGCCGAGGCCGTAGACGGTCTCGGTGGGGAAGACGACGGTCTCGGTGCGCTCTACGAGGTGGTGTGCGGCGGTTTTCAGCGCGGCGAGGGTGTCTGGGCACGAGATCTGTGGCTCATCGGAGGATGGGGAGAATGTGATGCTCGACGGATCACATTTTAGGATTTGAGTGGTGAATTCAGCGGAGGAGGACATAAATCGCGCATAGGTCTGACGAAGGCGCGAGAGGAACATGACTCGGACAAATATGACTTCAACTTTTCTTCCGGCTTGTTGGGCTCTGTTTACTGTCCGCATTTGCTGGCAAGTGTGTGCTCAGAAACTATCTGCACACCATCTACCACTACGCACACATATGAGAGTGTATAGAGCAGTCCTATGTTGACCTGGCCGGCCCAAGAAAGCCCTGTGGCACTATTTCGGCGGCGACACGTATATGTGGCGGCACGACGTACATGCCTTTTCCCGAGTCCTCCAAGACCTGCTACTCTGGCTTATATGTGATGGGCATATCCAATCCTACTCTGCGTGTAGTCGCCCTGACCCGCTCCTGGGACGTCAGGTCGAAGGTGGGGTTGTATCTCTCGAGCAGGCGCTGTGGGCAGTGGTCCGTCATCAGCTGGGCACAGCACACAGACGACTGAACCTAGCTTGACCTTGTGCTCGCGCTGGGACTTGATGAAGAGAGTGGCATTCTCGATTTCCTGCTTAGCCACGACGTTCTTGTCATCTATCGTTTCAGCAATGGTACGGAAGCGCGCGATGATGCCCGCGTTGACTTTCCTGGGCGGCGTGATCTGGCGGGGGGTCAGAGGACGTCTACGAGTGGACTAGGGGTGGCATACAGATTTGCGCAGCTCTCGCAGGAGCCCGCGGTAGAGAGTGGCCCGTTGTGAGGTCATGGCGGAGGGGAGTTGTGCTCGTCGCGTCGAACAGCGGCCGTGAAAATGCGGGGCACGTGTCGTTTCCGGGCCGGCAGTTACTAGGCATCCCGCCGCTTCCTTCAAGCGCTGCGACTTGCATTGTTCGCTCGGCCGGTCTGCGGCCAAAGCAATTTCAGGGCGTGCCACATTCTATCCTTCCCACATTAGGCAGCCCGCTTTGGCCCAACCCCAGACTATAAAACACCCTAGTTGCTCCTCGCACATCACCTATTTCCCCCCGGTCCATCATTCATTTCACTTATGCGCATCTCTGGAAACACTGAGAGCTTCCAGCAGCCCGTTGCCGGCCCGTCAAAGCCTACGGTAAGGTCTGGTGGCTCTTCTTGCACCATCTCGTAAACTCAGGGCTATGTTTAGAAGCGCGTCAGACACGCTGCCATTGGCACATCGGCGGGCCCCAGCGCCATGTCCAAGCGCTTGCGCAGCTACCAGCAGCGAACGGCCGAGCAGGAGGCTGTCGCCAAGGCGCACAAGAAGGCGCAGAAGCAGAAGCAGGCACAGGAAATCAAGCACGGTGGCGCCTCCTCTGGTGGGAAGCCCAGGATCTTCGCGCATGTTTACGTCGGCAACGTGAGTTCGCGCCCAGGCGCTGTGCCTCGCCATGCACTGACCCTTCTTTTGCAGCTGGAATCGACCATAACTGAGAAGAAGCTCCGCGACCACTTCAGGGAGTGCGGTGCCATCCGGCGCACAACGCTGCGCGTCAGCCGTGGGCAGGCGATCAACGTCGGCGTCGCTATCCCCGCATCGGCGCGCACGATGCGCGATCGCAAGTACGCCACTGTCGAGTTCAATCACTACACGTCCACGATACCTGCGCTGAGGCTGAACGGCTCGGTGCTGGACGGATCCAGGATAGTCGTGCGTCTCCCCTTCTTTAGATGTGTGTGTATGCTAACACCGCCTGTTGCAGGTCGCGGCGGCGGCGGGTGATCTTCCCGAGGTTGCGGATATCGCGAGACGTGCGTACGCCTGTCACTTTTGCTCTGCCAATCTAATAGCGCTCTGTAGCCCACTTGCACAATATCCAGTTGAGAAACCAGCAGGCTAATAATGCCAGAACCCGCGGCCCTGTCTCGTCCAAGACGCCAAAGTACGTGGAACATGGCACGGCTGCAGACTGACTGACGTCGAGCACATAGGCCGCTGGTGCGAAGCGACACCGTGCAGGACTTTAGTGATCCCAATGCCGATAAACACCGGATTATGGGGTATTCCTTCTTCAAATGCGTTGTGTAGATTAAAGCTAGATGATTGGATGTAATATTCTTATCGCATGCGAATGTATATTTATTTGCTGCTGATGGGGAGCATATGACAGCCCCTCTTCCTGCGGCTGCCGCCTCTGCTCGTCCTTTCCCGCTCGTTGCACTGCGCCAGCATCAACGCCCGCCAGCCATCTGCCGTCTGCATGGAACTTGCCTAGTTACCTGTCCTCCAGCAACGGTCCGTCCAGCACACCACGGGCCATCCGCTGACTAACCACCCGCCCCCAGCCCTCTTTGTTGCCTCCCGCGACATTCCCAGCCATGGCCAGGAGCGCCGCCCTCAACCCTGCCTCCATGCCCTTCTTCCCGGGCGCTCTCCGTGGCGGCGACGACGAACGCGGCCCCTTTGCCCACCCCACATACCACGAGCAGGACCGCACTTCGTCCTCCTCGCTCTCGTCGGACTTCCGCTCAGTCAAGTCGTCCCCCAGCCCGCCCCAGGCTGCCGTGCGCCACCAGCCATCGCCCGTCCAACGCGAGTCGCCGACCGTCCGTCCGCCCGATGTAGCCAAGCCGTTCCAGCTCGGCGAGGCGCGACCGGCCACGCGCGAGGGCAGCCTGCGCAATGTCCTTGGTACACTGCCGGAGAGCGAGGACCCGCAGGCCGCCGACGACGATGAGGCGTTTGGCAGCGGGCACCAGACGCCCGCGGCGTCGGCGGCGTCATTTTTTGCATTACGCCAGCAGCAACAGCACGACCAGCAGGCGATCGAGCGCTTCCCCTCCGCCGCGGCGTATACACTGGGCGGCGGTGGCGCGGGCGGGTCGATCTCTGGGGCGTCGTTCACCTCCGCGTCGCCTGTCTCTTCGCAGGACTCGCACAGCCGGATGGCCTCGTCCGTCGACTTCCAGGCCACGAATTTTGAGGCGCAGCTCAAGGCGTCACCCCTCTTCAGGGAGACCATGGATCGTCTGCTCCTCTGCGAGTACACGACGCGCGAGATACAGCGCGATCTCGGGGATATCAACCGCAAAGTCAACCTGCTCGTCGAACGCGCGCTCGGGATCAGCGCCAACGGTAATGCCCACCCGGAGTTTCAGGATCCGTTCTCCACCAACGGGAATATTTCCAGCATGAACAAGCCGCGCCCGTCCATGGGCAACATCGCACCCAATCAAGCTGCCAACGCCGACGACATCACATCCATCTCTCAGCGCCTCAACACGCTGACTTCGTCCGTCGGCCAGCTTCTTGCGCTCCAGACCCAGCAGATGCAGCATGCCCTCCCAGAAGCGCGCAACTCTATCATAAGCATGAACCCGGCTTCTCCTATGGACGTCGCACCGAATCAGCGGATCTCGCCACCAAGCATTGCGTCTGCTACCTCCATAGGTCACGGGCTGCCCAGCCGCCCAGACCTGCGCCCCGGCGCGCGCCCGCTCAATGCATTCATGCGCAACCAGTCGTGGTCGCCCGGTAACCTAGACCTCAATAGACGGCCGTCCGAGCCCAACCTGGGGCGACCCAACATGGGCAGTGATAAACGCCGTGCATCGGGGGTAAGTCGCGTTCCTAGTATCTGGAAACTTTGTTCTGAGCTTGCTGCAGGTCCTTCCTGACACCCAGGGCGATAACTGGGCGGGATCATCGCGCGAGAGCGGACCTGTGATCTCGAAGTGGGAGCAGCTTGCTTTGGCCCCTGAGCTGCTGCGATCCTTGGGCAAATTTGGGTGCGTCCGCATCCTAAGTAGCTGCTCCTGCTGGTTTCGCTGATGATGAGGGTATCGTAGGGTCGGTCCGCCTAATAAGATCCAGCAGCGTGCGCTGCCATTCCTTCTTAAAGGCGCGGATATCATTGCTCAGGCGCCCCCTACTCAGGAGCGCATCGCAGCGTATGTTATCCCGGCGATTCAGGTTGCAGTGACCAACATGGGGGCGCGCGCGAACCGTGGGCCCATCGTCATCATGCTCTCAACCACCGTTGACCAGGCGAACCAGGCGCACCGCATGATCCGCGACCTGGGTGGCCCCATCGGCGTGCGCTCCGCGCTGGGCACTGGCACCTCCACGAGCGGGCCCGACTTTGCGCAGGAGCTCCGCCTCCTCCAGCAAAACATGCCGCACATCCTCTGCGGCACGCCGCAGAAGCTGCACGCTCTCTTCACCGCACCGGGCGGCCTCTCGGGCGGCGAGGTGCGCTTCCTCGTGCTCGACGAGGTCGACCAGCTCATCGCGCGCAACTTGCACGAGTTCGTGTTCAACATTGTCAAGCTGCTCCCCTCGCCGCGCTCGCGCCCGCTCTCGAGCACCCTGCCGAACCTCGCGAGCCCGATGCCCATCGCGCCGCCCGCGACAACGTTCACGTCGCCCTTCGAGCCCGGCAACCCCGTCATCCCCGCGCTCCCCTCCGCGTCATCCGTAGGGCGCCGCTTCTCCGCCGCCGCGTCGCCCGGCCCCGGCCCCTTGCCCGGTGTAGGTGTAGGAGTCCCCGGCGAGCCGGGCACGCCGACGACCGCGCAGGGCGGCTCCGGCGTCATCGAGCGGCAGACGGCATTGTTCTCGAACACGGTCCCGCAGGACGTGCTCAACCTCGCGACGGCGATCCACCTGCGCGAGCCCGTGCGCGTGCTCGTGCGGCGCGACGGCGGCGTCTCAGGCGGGCCGGAGGCTGGGCAGGGAGGCGCGCGCGGGCTGCGCCAGTTCTACCTGTACCTCGCGTTCACCGCGGGCGGGCGCTCGGACCCGCTCGCGGCGACGGCGGGCGGCGGGCTCGGAATCATTGGCTCCGGGCGCAGCGCGTCGAGCGCGGAGACGACGCAGGCGCGTGAGTGGAAGCTCGATGCGCTGGCGGACATCTTTGAGGACGTCGATGTCGCGCAGGCGATCGTGCATGTCGGCGGGATGACGGCGCTCGACTCGGTGGTGTACAAGCTCGCGAGCCGCGGATTAGATGCCATTGGTCTTGTATGTCTATTTCTCTAACGCGTGCTTTTTGGATTACGATCTGACTGCTCTCGAATAGCACGGCGACATGAACTCGGTATCCAGGCTCGCTGCGCTGAACAAGTTCAGGAATCCGCCCTCCGTTGGGCTCAGGCAGCCCGCCACTAGAGTCCTGGTGATCTACGACGTCCAGCTCAAGGGTAGCGAGTCCCCGCATGTCCCTCTCGTCATCAACTACGGTACTGCTCCTATCAATGCGCGCGGTATCACCTCTCACCCCGGTTTTCCTCATAGATCTTCCAAAAGCCGTCGAAGAATATTCTCACCGGTCGGTCATTTCTACTGAGTGCTGGGAATACCCCCTATTTACATGCCTTGTCCCATTCAGTGTATCCTCTGCCATCGCTTCCAACTATTCGCGGGCCGGCGTAGTCGTCAATTTTGTCACCGCAACAGGCGGGGATGTCGAAATGCTTCGATCTATAGAATGTTTTTACAAGTACGCCTCCCCAGCTCCGCATAAATAAGCGCTGACTCATTCTTTTTTCTTCCTCGGACACAGAATCAAATGCGTAAGCTTTACCCTGCTCTGTCATCTTTCGTTGACTAAGTTCTTCTTCTAGCCTGAAGTGCCCATGAGTCTCCGTGACATTGTCTAAATAACGAGCTAACAAGTCCTTGTATCCTTACTGCGCATATCGTGTCTCCATGTCGTCTCTTGTTTCTTGCTAAACCGCACTATCCATTTCGTGGTTATACCCCTACGTAACACCCCCACACGACTCTATATTCTCAGATGTTTCCCTACTCTTTTTGTTTCGTGTAGTCATTCCCATCTCGTACACAACTGTATAAGCAAGTTCCATTTTCGTATTTCTAGTTAAACTGCCGGAGATTGTCTAATCCAAACTCAATCTCACTTTTAGGATCCTCACTGTACCGTCTTCGCTGCATGTTGCTAATTCATTTTGGCCACCTGCAGGTCGCCAACACATTCGATGAACGTGATCGACATGTGCCAGCCTTGAGCCTATAGTTTCTCGCTCCTTCCATGCGGCCGGAGCCGTGGATGAACCAGAGTGTACCACAATTTCTCCACCCTCCAGACCGATCGCCAGTATTCTGCGAAATTGTATTCTAGTTATACATCCTTACACCGGTGATAGTTGAAGCTTACCTCACTCCATTTTCTTCTGGAGAAAATGCTAAAGCAGTGGCCGCTTGCGAAAGTTTGATTGTATTGATACATTTCCAGCTGTCCTGGACCTTGCCCCATAGCTTGACCTATGGCTGCGAGTGAGATAAGAAGTCTAAAGTTTACATGAAACCTACAGTTTTGTCGCGTGAGGCGGTTGCAAAAATATCACCCTCTGCGGACCATGCACAATCCCAGATGATGCGCCCATGCGACTTGTCTGCCGCAATTGGTTTATACCCTACAGCACTCTGTTAATTTACAAGTGGCAACGAAGCTAACAGGCGTTGCGCTTACCTGCGCCATTTTGCAACTCAAACAACCTCCATGATCGGTCTCTCGATACTGTCAAAATGTGACGATCGCCTGGGCTGAATGCCACTCGAGTGACTGTGAGGATATGTCCTTGTAACGGCTGTCCAAAGGGTTTGTACGTCTCGGTATCATAAACACGAACTACGGCGTGTTCCGCATTCGTTGATTTGCAGGCTGTGGCAATGAGTCTTCGTGAATTAGAAATGCCCAGCGTGATTGACTGTCAAAAATTGTTCAGGTGGCGCACTCGTTTTAGTGGCAAAATGCCATCACCTCGTAGCCATGTCCAAAAACTTTCTCGATTTCAGGCCACAGCGTGATAGACGCGAGCTCACTATCAAATGGTCGCCTTGAAAGATCAGTACCTCCAATAAGGCTTTGAGGTCCTATAAAACAATGTAGATTCCTGTATTTGTACATAGCAAAACTAGAGCTCACCGTCATTGATGGCCTTGTTTGATAGTCCAAGGGGAGGCACGTTCGCAGCCGCAGGCCTTTCGTGCTACAATGCGTGAACACCGCGGCGGTGAATGAAACGTATCAAAATTCACTTACTTCCTTTCGGTCAAACTGTGCCACTCCCAATGTTTCCGTGAGCTCAACGAAGGTCCGTGGGGCGTCAAATACACGAAGGACTTTCTCGTCTGCAATACTCGCGAACCTGAGGGCATTTATGAAAACAACATTCAATAAGTCATATCCATGGACTTGGGGCCGGGCGATCTCATGCCATGATAGTGGAGTGCCTGGTTTTGCGCAGACAGGCCCGTGTATGCGCGT
Organism: Hypholoma fasciculare; assembly: GCA_016801325.1. Lineage (NCBI taxonomy): Eukaryota > Fungi > Basidiomycota > Agaricomycetes > Agaricales > Strophariaceae > Hypholoma > Hypholoma fasciculare. Next base: position 9,225 of record JAEKIV010000005.1, read on the forward strand.
AGTTTGGTCTAGGCTGCAGAATTTTGGTCAGTTTTTGCGTAGGTGTGTTTGAGCTCTGCGTACCCTGTCGATATGAGATACTTTCCGTCAGGGCTCCAATCAAGGCCCTTGACTGGTCCACTATGTCCGGTGACAGCACCACGCTCAATCCATGTCTCATCTGCAATTTCGCCTGTTGAATTCGTGGAGACCCAGCGTCGCCAGCCTCCAGCCCAACCCCATGCCAGAGCCTCCGTCCCGTTTCGTGCCCATAGACCTCCAACAAAGCCCCCTAGCCTTTGACCTCCAACGTCCCCGAAACGTTGTCTATTGATCCAGATCGAAGACGACTCATCGGTGGAGGCATCGAAAACGTTTGAAGGGGACCAAAGTATCAGTGAAGAGTCCGTGGATGTTGACATCAGGGTCGGTGTCGACGTGCTATTTGGACGCCAAAAGAGAGATGTGATTCCCGCTTCATGACCCACGAGAAGAGCATCAAAGGTGATAGAATACTGTTGACTGCTTGAAGTTGTCGTCATTTTATGCAAAATATATGACCAGATAAGGGGTACCTGTCTGTGCCAGTTTTCACAGTGATGATGTGATGCTTTAACGATATCTGCTTTCCGCCTTCTTCGTTCTCACCAATATCGCCCAGTGTAGCTTCAAAATTGTCGAGCAGTTCATCGATGGCTTCATTAGGGGTGTCGCGTTTAGATGAATTTTCTTCTTTTTTCCAGTGATCTATATTCCACAGCCGAATGGTCGAATCTTGAGAACCGGACGCGAATACCAAGGGAGAGTCATTGACTTCCGGTTGCCTAAATGCGAGGCTTCGAACCCAGTCTTCGTGGCCCGCCAAAGTTGCAGAATGTACAAACTGGAAAGTATTAGAAGTGGATGGTGGTCGAGGGATAAAAAGGGCGTACCTTATCTTCTGAGCATGTCCATAGCTGTAGTAAAGTATCGGTCCCAGATATGGCTAAAAGTAATACTGCAAAATATTGTTACTCTGAATCATCGTGGTTAATGAAGATCCACCTTACCATTGCTTTGTGGCAAGGATGTGAGAGCAGATGCAAGGGGAAATTTTCCCTTCAGAGAGATGGATTGCAGCGCTACGAGATCATCTAGAAAGACCCATTAAAAACAAGATAAATGGTATGAGTAGAGCCAAAGCACACCCTTTTCTTTGCCCTCTGAAAATTTCCATATTTTGATAGACGAGTCTGAGGAACCGGTCACAATTTTGTCACCTTGGACGCAAAGGGTCGATATCGATTTTGGATGAGCTTGAATGGTGCAACTATTTTCCCACTACAAATTCGAGATGGAATTGGCGTCATCCAACGTGAAAGTGAAAGCCTTGCCTGCCTGAAGTGTTTCCCTTTTCCAGACGTTCAAAACGCCAGTGTCGCTTGTAGAGAGCAGGATGTTCTGCGCCAAGAATCGAATGCAAGTGATTACGCCTTGCGTCCCAGGAAGAATTTTTGATAATCCAACGTCATCTAAGCCCTGATAAATAGATTTTAACTTTATTCTTCAAGCATAAGATTTGCCTTACTTCGAGATCCCATAGCACTATCAAACTGGACGAGCCGAATGCAATGAGCGATGACGAAGGTGATACATCTGCGACTTGACTGAAACGGTTGGTAGACGCCGCGGCGTAAACAAGGCTAGTCGGCATTCAAAAAGGAGATGCAAAAAATTGAGCAAGTTCTATTTTGTTGACTCAAGAGCAAGTCTGTCGGTGATTGGTCAATGATAAAAAGACGCGCGAGTATTGGCGGCGCCAAATGATCTCGACTCTCCGTGATCGCACAGTATTTGCCTTCATCTTCCGAACCAAACTCCAGCGTTGTCCCCAGTGAGCACAAACCGTGTTCGACCTTGGTTCGACCACAGGCAATTGGCGGCTTTAACGACATTCAACTTGACTCCAAGTCGATGCCAATCCTTGGAATTGGCGTTGATCTTGTCCATGTCCCTCGCATAGTCTCCCTGATTTCGCGAAGAACGCCTGAGAAATTTGCCGCCAAAATCCTGAGTCCACAGGAATATCAGCAATGGCAGAACATAGACGCTACAAGTCCACAACGTATTCGTTTCTTGGCAGTCAGGTATGAGCCTTGTACGTCTTTTAAATCGTATGCTAATATGTTTATAGATGGTGTGTTAAAGAAGCGGCATACAAAGCCATGTATCCTACTGTCCGTCCTACTTGGAAGGAAATCACGTATAGCAGCTTCGGGCCCACAGGGAAAAAGCCGTACATCGAATATCACCCTGTTTGTCCTGACCTTCGCGGAAAATTTGGTCAAAAGCATGTATCCGTGAGTCACGATGGCGACTATGTGTACTCCACTGTCTTAATAGAAGGTGCCTTTTTACGCCCAACCCCATTCGTTCTTGCTGATATAGAGTACTTCTCTTAGAACCTGCTAACATTGTACTCGATTGATGCCAGTTCTACGGACATCTTTGACAAGCCAGCTGCTAGACGTTCTAGGTTCTGATATCCCAATACTCTCAGTCGGTCAATCTCTGGAAATCGCTGTGAAGCTCTGGGGCTTTTGAACGTTCCTGTTATCTCTGGACATCTCAATTATGACTGTTTTATCCGCACTGCCATCCAAATTCAGCACTGTTATGTCAAAAGAAGGGCTTGGAAAGTATACTAAGGCATATCCTAGTAAGCGTTGCGCAGCAAAAATCCACAGGTCCCCAGGAAAAGTCAGGCACCCGCAGGTTACAGGCTTTCAATGAGCTCAGCCGTTCAAATTTTCCGACCAATCTACGTAGGGTCTCCTCCAATTGAATCATAGAAATTTCATTCTATAGGGACTACACAATCACAGTCGCGATTGGATCGAGATTTCAAAAATTCATGCTGGCATTGCCAGTGTTCAACAAATCCATCACACACATTTCGAATAGCTTGGAGTCGCAGTTGCTGCACGCGGACTATCGCAGTACGCACACATAAAAAGGTGATGTACAGATATCAGCCGCTCCCGTCGCGCCCTACGAGTCTGACAGTTTAAATGGATACTTTTATAACCTGGAGCGACGCACCCTGCGTTCCTCAAACAATCCGCGGAATTTGTCATGTGCATACTCAGGGCTCGTTGAATGCGACTTATCGTATTCACCGTGCACAATATAACGCCTTTGAGACATTGAAAGGACTCCGAGGTAAGTATTTTTGAGCTCTTGGGCATGATCTCCCATCGAATACTTATGCTTGTTAACTGACCATAATGCTAGTATAACAACTCGGATTAAGCTATGCATGTTGTGGCATACTCGTAATTTGGGCAACCCTTCAAGTCCCTCGTTAACCGGAGTCTTTGGTCAACCGAGAATGATATCTACATCGTGTCGCAATTATCACAGCATGATTTTGATAACGAGCGTGTCCATCGGACGCGCGTTGCATCAGATATGGCTGAATCTGGTGGCCTTAAATAGAAATACACTCCAGATTAGCCGCTAGCGCGTCGACCGGAGTGTTGTTTCTGAGATAAATTGTGGTGAGTAGTTCGATATTGTCACAACATACGCCCAGCTGCATGAAAACGACATCCTCGTCCTGTATTCAAAATTCTTGAACAGGAGTCAATGGATGATTTATCCAACAACACGAATACATGTGAATCCGAGTGGCGTCCACGGCAAGCCCGCAGCCACTGCACAATTCAGTCATGGGAAGCTGAAACACTTGGAGCGTAGGAATATATCGATAGAGATATGCAGCATACAAGGTACGATATAATTTTTCAAGGCTGCGAAAGTACACTAATCGATGTCACGGTATGACACTTGACGCGTCGGGTCCGGCTCGAAAATCGACGCTCAAAAAATTGTGTAGAGGCAAGCAATTAAACATGACTACAGTTTAATACAAGGAGCTGAAAGACCTGTGTATTGATTGATCATAGGCGTTCCTCGGGGATCATCGTAAGGGTATTCGACACACAAGAAGAACCTCGTTAAAATGGAAGTGCACTGGATTAATTGTGTCAAACAAATTCTGTCTAAAGCCTGATGCAATATATGCCTTAGAAGGCGGCAAGTATATTGATTTGATCTACCGATACAACTGTGTTTGAACGACAGAAGAATCGACATGTTGAGTGCTCAAGCTTGCCTATTTTCATCATCATGGACAGTTTTAACACGAAATCATCAAAAACATGATATCGGGAGATGGCATTCATGAAGCTGGGCCGTCTGTACCATAGCTGCTCTACGCACAGTCAACGCTGAACACAGGTGGCCAATGATCGAACCTGTGCTGTCTCGAAGGTCTGGACAACTGAAATAGATATGCCCCTTCAAGCATACCGTAAGAGAATTTGGTGATCGGCGATTCAGTAGACTGATTTCAATTCTCTCTCTTCTTGTCCCTGAACTGGAGAAAAATCCAGGCCTAATCGAGATGATTATGCACATGTAAGGGCGAGTCAGTGGGCAGGCATGTACCTAACCTAACATATACCGCATACGGAGATGGCGTTTCACTGTTATTTTTGGCATCTAATAGGGATAAACTTACCATCCTATAACGACGATCGTAGATTAGAACCATGGCGCTCGTTTCTAATTTCTAGCAACTTTCGGCAACAAACATTTTCCGAGTGTACTGGCAGAGACTTGTACTTGAAGTCCCCAGGTCTGCAGGTATGCGGTATGAAATACACACTATAAATAGATTATCCGAAAATGGTGCCGTATGTTTGGTTCCTGTCAACTGCCTCCACATACCGAGATATCCCAGGATATCCCTGAATCTCAATCACTCCAACGATCTAGCATTGGAACATTATAAAGAGATGTTTCTTGCCGCGAAATGCGTTCCCTACTTCTCTGGTTTAGCAGACCAAGATGGGCGAATTTTCCAGCCAAGTGCTGCATCTGTTCAAACGAGCTGCAGCAGAGCAAGTGTGTATCGTTCAGCTGTCTCATCCATATCTACCACACTGACAGGTCCATGTTAGGCTGGTATCATCTCTGGAGACAACCCGACCCAGTATAACGCGACAGATCCACTTCGTCTATGGATTATTCAACTAGGTGAGTTTTGCGTCTTGTGTGGATTCACGATTCTCAGGTGGGGTCGTGCGCAGTCATCATCATGGGCATGACGCAGATCTTGGCTCTCGCATTTGCGAGGATACGACAACCTCGAGTCATTGCCGAAATCATTGGCGGCGTCATCCTCGGTCCAAGTGTTATGGGACACATTCCGCACTTCAGAAATGCCATCTTCCCTTTGGCAAGCATTCCTCTCCTAACTTTGACCGCAAACATCGGCCTCGTCCTCTTCCTTTTCCTTGTTGGGATGGAGATTGATACCAAGCTCTTGAGGCGAAATGTGGTCACCTCCGCCTCTATTTCTGTCGTAGGGCTTGTCATTCCTCTTGGACTGGGTGCAGCGTTAGGCGTCGCCGTTTACCACGAGTTCGTCGAGGACAATTCTGTCCACTTCGGCTATTTCCTACTCTTTGTCGCCGTGGCCATCGGTATCACAGCGTTCCCGGTGCTTTGCCGTATCCTAACGGAGCTGAAGCTTCTCGACACCGAAGTCGGTTTGATAGTTTTGTCTGCAGGGATTGGGAATGATGTTGTTGGTTGGATTTTGCTTGCCCTCGCTGTCGCCCTCGTCAACGCCGCTTCTGGGCTCACAGCCCTGTGGGTTTTGCTTGCTAGCGCCGGCTATGTAATCGCGCTTTTATATCCTGGAAGATGGGCTTTGTATTGGCTATGCAAACGCACTGGTAGCTTGGAACAGGGCACCCCGACGCCCTTCGTGATGACCGTTATCCTTCTCATAGTCTTCTGCTCGGCATTCTTTACAGATATCATTGGCGTTCATCCTATATTTGGTGGGTACTCCGAGTCCCTTTTTATATATATCGTTCGACCAAAACTAACGGGAGAATATAGGCGGCTTCTTGGCTGGGCTCTTGGTACCTCACGAAAACGGACTCGCGATTTCTGTTGTTGAAAAGCTTGAAGATCTAGTTTCTATTGTGTTTTTACCTCTTGTCAGTATTTTTTTCAATATGCTTCGGAGATATGGCTCATGCTTGTCTTCCCAGTACTTTTTCCTGTCTGGGTTAAACACGAATCTTAGTTTGCTCAACAATGGAGTCACTTGGGGATACGTCGTCCTCATCATCACGGTCGCCATTCTCTCCAAGTTTCTATCTTGTGCCACAGCCGCACACTTTAATGGGTATGGATGGAGAGAAGCTGGTGCTATAGGCTCTCTGATGAGCTGCAAAGGGTAAGTTCATCCTCTTTTAGCCAAATTCATGAACTGATCCTGTGAAAAGACTTGTAGAACTTATTGTCCTAAATGTTGGTCTCTCGGCGGGTATCCTCAGTCCAAGGGTGTTTTCCATGTTTGTCGTACATGCGATTATCGTCACCTTCTTGACTACTCCACTTGTCCTATTTTTCTACCCCGAGAAATATCGACAGCACGTTCACGGTGACAGCAATCAAGCACTCGAGGGGGTGGAAGGATCTGCGGGTGACGATTCGGTCAAGACCAAGTTCGCCCTCATCCTGGATAAGATGGAGGCTTTGCCTTCGGCTATGACGCTGTCGCAGCTCCTCCGCACACATGTTTATGTTCCCCCAAGATATGTCGATGACGTTAACTCCAGCATCGACGAGAAAATGGCTATTGAAACAGTGGACAATGATAGACTTACGCGACCCATCATCGTTGAAGCTCTTCGTCTCATGGAACTGACGACACGAACGTCCGCCGTAATCAAGTCACAGGAATCAGATTCCCTTCTCTACAACGACCCTCTTGTCGCGGCATATCGTACCTTTGGCCAACTTAATCAGCTGACGGTTAATTCCAAGATCTCCGTCGTCAATTCTGCTGAATTTGCTCAAGCCGTTTCCGATCACATATCTTCTACCAGATCTCAAATGGTCTTCATTCCCTGGGCTAGGGGCGTCACCTCAGTGTCGGACGAAGACAAGACGGGGACACGCAATCCGTTCGACGGCATCTTCCACAAGACGACGACGCAAGACCAGACGAGCTCGGTTGTTTACTCCGAATTCATTCGGAACGTGTTTTCCAAGTCCCCCAGTGATGTTGCCCTGTTTGTTGACCGCGGGATGGTTCGATCCTTCGGAGGCTCGAATAAGCAACATTTATTCCTCCCGTTCATTGGCGGCCCAGACGACCGACTCGCATTGAATTTCCTCGTCCAGCTTTGTGGTAATTCGTTGGTTACTGCAACCGTCATCAAGATCAAGAAAACGGAGTCGGGTGCCTCATCATCGGAACACCACATCGAGGAGCCAGCTATCGAACACACTCTCAATGTAAGTACCAACACATCACGTTGTGCAACGTCGGGCTGACCGCCTGCCTCTCTCCACTGCAGGCAGCTGCCGATACAGTTTACCCTCAATTTACGTCGCAAACACGCATGTCGTCCGGCCTAGCTGACAACCTTCTTTGGGATCGTTACACCCTCCCCGACGCGAATAGGCCTCTACACACCGCCGCTGCCCTGAACCGTATAGCATTCCGTGTAGAAACGACCCCAACACCTCTTCGCCGCATTGCTGACTTGGCCAAGGACGTCGCGAAATCCAGCACTGGCGATTCAGGAAAAACGTTGATCACCCTCATTGGACGATCGCGTCGCCTCGCTGTCGAATCTTTACACCTCGAATTCCGCAAACTCACCACGGAGTCTGGAGCATCCGTAAGCAGCTCTCTTCCGAAGACCTTGGGAGATGTAGGCGCAGCATTGGTTGCCACCAATGTCGATACGAGCCTTTTGATTGTTCAGACAGCCCCGACTACCTATCTGTCATAGATCGCCTGTAGAGTATCTTAAATACCGAACATCTATTCTCAACAATGGAGACCGGTCATTTTTGGGTATGTCAGTTAAGTTATGATACCGCGTTTTATGTAAATCATCATGTACATATTATTTTACTTCGCTTTTTCGGTGATATATTTCAAATGATACAAAGCTATGGATTCCTGATAAATTCGTACATAGGCCGAGATCCTTTGGCGCTCTGCTAGAGTGGCGTTCTCACGAGTGCAAATGGTATCATGGATAATACAATGACAGTACAATAGATGCGCGAAGATAAATTATCAGCGCAGGCCATACAAACATGCGCAGTAGAATTCTTTGACTGAACAAACCTCATCCAACTGGCACAGGTTTCGAAGCACTCCAGGCTATTGATGAAGAACTAGGTTCCTCGGATTCCAGCGTCTGCGTATTGATGTCAGCAAGATGTCTCGTCATTGAAATCCGCATACATACTTCCAATAGCATTCCCAGAACTTGATCCACCTCGCTGGGAGGAACACCTCCACAACCAGCTCCTATCAGTCGGCGATACTCTCCCATTCGACCACTGGTTCCAGCCTGAGCTTGGAACGTGACCAACTCGTCAAACATTAGCCTCCTGCGTTTCCGGTGCTGAGAAATTTCCTCGCGGAGAACGTCGCAGCTCTGTCGCAGCTCGTCTGGGTCTGTGGGGATATTTGAATATAGCGCAGTTAGATCTGCCACATCTTCTGTCACAGTAGCTTTCCGTTTTCCCTTGGACTTTTCTCCATCTAGCGAGGAATCCATCTCAATGTCATCTTCATCAATTTCAATGGTAGCCGTAGCCGGTGTGAGGATCAACTCGCCGTTGGCGGCGTCACGGATCGTCTTTTCCCGTGTTTCTTCGTCTTTCACCCATTTCTCCCAGCCTAGACGGTACCGCCGGCCCATCTTGTCAGAGAGCCCCCGTTCCAATTCCTGAAGGTGGTTTTTCGCCTGTGCAAGACCTTCGGCCTGCGATTTCAGATGTCCGACTGCGCGTTGGCTCTCCAAAATTTCAGCCTGGATATTAGCCAGCAGTGCATGTGCCTGTGTAGTGTCCCGCTCTTTGTCTCTCAATTCTTGATCGAACGAAGATGCTAAACTATCCATCATAGCAGCAATGTCGTTGACGCATCTGGTGCTCGCTTTTTGACCTGCGACAGAATGATGCAGAGGCGGTTTGTCCCCATTCAAGGGAGCGAATGCGTAGCCGATAGGTGCAGAAGGGGGGGGATATGCTGAATGTGCATTTCGGTAGGACATTGTGGCAACCCGAGACGGTGGTACTGGTGAAGATCGGAAGCGTTCGTCCTCCAGTATATAATCTTCAGTGCTTTTCCCGTCGTTATTCATTATCTTCGGGTTAGCGCCATGGTCGATGAGGATTTTAACAAGGCGTTTACTGCGACACCGAGCCGCCATTGTGAGGGCCGTTTCGCCATCCTCATCTTGGAAGTTGATGACATCTGCCAGCTCTTTGGGGTAGTCCGCCAATCGAGTAAGAACTGTTTCCATGTAGTAGCGGGCAGCGTGCGTTTTGCCTTTCGACATAGCGACGTCTACAATGTGATGGAACACGGTCCGATTATAGTTGTCGATGTTGAGTGTGGAGCGGTGTAATAATTCGTATAATTCGGGAAATTTACGAACATCATAGTTGTTCGCAAACATCACACTGCGCATAAGCGCTGTCTGTCCAGCCCTATTAACTTTGAAGATGTCAGCCCCCGCTGTAAGGAGAAGCTTGACAATACGAATTCGACCCATTGCGCAGGCCCAATGTAGAGGAGTGTGACCGTCGTCATCAATCGCCATGTTAGGGTCAAAATCAGAGGGTGGATTAACCAGGAGAGAAGGAACTTGATTCGTATCAGAAATGAAGAATTCAAGTACTTGGTCCGCATAAGACCGGGTATCTTCCTCTTCATCGGAAAGGTTTGCGCGCTCATCAATTGATGACCGTTGTCTGTGTCTTCTTCCTGTCGAATGACGATCATCAGCGCCGTTTGAAGGTCCACTACGTATGGGAGATGGGGTCCGTGAACTAGAGGAAGCCTCTGAGGGCGAAGGGGTCATGGAGCCATCCTCGGAGCCCCGAGCAGATAATGTATCATGATCAGAGTCTTCGTCCACGGCATCTGGAGCTTGCCTCCGAGAGGATCGCGTATTGATGAGAGCGCTGGCAATGGGGACATCAACAATGGCGGCTTTACGCGGTGGCCGGGCTACGGTGTTTGCAACCAGGTGCTTGGGAGCAAGCGGGGGACTCTTGGCCGCGGGTTGGAATTCTATGATGGGTCGTAGAAGGGCCTCGCAGTTATACTGTTTCGCCAAGTTTAACCCTCTGTCAAGAGGAATCCATGTACCTAAGAATTATTTGTGTTGGTAGGAAGCGTCGATCGTAGAGAGGAGCCAGAGGACGTACCCTGGTACTTTCCGTAGCCTCCTTGCACCTTTTCGTGTTCGCCTTTTTGGACTTCGCGTTCCAATACACGAGTTCGCTGTGGCTTATCAAATCCTGCGACTTTCAGAATCTGCGTCGCGTTGAGCCAAGAATCAGAGCGCCTTCTCATCACCGCGACCCCTTTGCACATCCTGCACGTGTAAAGTTGTAAGAAGGCCGTAGCGCGACGCTCGTAGAGAGTTATAATACTTACATTTCATAGACGGGGATGCCGCTGTAGGTCGCCTGAGTATCACGTCCGACGTGTTGGTTTCTCAGAAAGATGACATGAGTAACAGGGAACACACCTTGAAAATCTGCGTATCTGGCATGATGAATATCCGTATGAATGAGATATGTACCGCTTCGTGGGGCTTAAAGGCTGAGGCAGCGATTGCTCGCGGGATATTGGGGTGAACAAGCAGACAATGTTGCGGTGAGAGGAAGACCCGTCTTGACGCGTGAAACAACACACACAAACATCATCGAAGCTGCCAGTAGGTTGCCACCTATTACTTTTGGAACAGCGAGCAATGTTCTTTTGGAAAATAATCTATTTAGCTCTCATGCACACCAACTACATGAACATCCTCCAGACCAGCAATACTCTGCCGGAGCTTCTCGCATCTGTTTCGCTGTATTATATTCAATGCAAAGTTTTCCGGAGAGAATCATTTGTCGTAAAGTTCAACTCTGCCTTTGATTACATATTGGGATAAGTTAGCACCATAAGCAAAGATTCCTGCTTTAACATTTATACGTTGTGACTTGTCGCGGTGGCGTGGAGGGGAATAGCGATCTTAGGCAATACTGTCGACTGACCAGCTCAATCATCAATGCAACCATCGGCAGCCACCGTTTTGCCTTGGTTTTGCCTCAAGCCTTGACATATGAAGTTTCTTGGTGTAGAGTTCACAGAAACCAACAAGAAACGCGCCAAAAATCCGTTGCAGAGTGATTAAACAGACAGAGTTGACTTAATGCAAATTCTATTGAGCCCAGTTACCAGTGTGCCAGGAACGTACCCTTGAAGGGCGACTACTTAGCCTATGTCCCCCAAGAATACCATTACTCTGGAGGACCCAAACCAGAGCTTCGGATAATTTGCGTAGCGAGTCCTGGCTGCCAGAGTAGAGCCAAGTGCAAGTACCGGAGTCGTCTTTAACACAACCTTGACCCAACCTCGTTATTGACTTGATGGGGCTTCAATTAATGATCTTAGGGGAAATCAGGTTTTCCAAAGAGCGTGAAGCTGGCTGCGTATAGCCGCGTGCCCAAGTGCTGAGAAGAAATGAGTGATAAGGATTGCTCAGAGTACGAGTGCTCGCGGTGTTTGCTCAAAGGGAGGAATAAAATCATATGATCGCGATGCAAATACAATGCCAGAGATCACGTGGTAATATTTCCTTATTGAACCAGAACGTGGTTTGGGGCAAGCTCGAGCACTTACCGCCCTCTCTCCCCCCCCCCAGTGTCACCGAACCTGTTCAAACGCGTCCTTCGCTATTGTTCTCTCTCCCAAGAGATGGCTTCAAAGTGTGAGCCACTTTGTCAATTCAGTGACAGGTGAGCAACTCGTAAACTCAGTATTGAACTTGTTTACATGATTTCCAGACTTTACTTCACCACCTTTCCCCATCCTCCGCCTTCGTCTCAAGTGCTAAATAAATTAGCTGCGGATCCTGAAAATCAGCCACGCCTCCGCGTTCGACCTAGAGGAGGTCCCTCATCATCACCCGATGAAAATGCATCTTACTACTACTTCACGATTGACGACCAGCTGCTCTATCTCTCCTTCTTTCAAGATTGGGGCCCTCTGAATCTGTCAATGGTATACAAAGCATGCATCCTTATTCATGAACTCCTCGAGGTAAGACGCGTTATCTACCACGCATTTATCGCATGCCACTCACACGTGTTAGGATACCGACCTGACGTCCCACAGATTGGTTCTGTACTCTTCGAATGACCCGAAACGCAAGGCCAATGCCGCATTGCTGATGGCGCTATATGTGGTCTGTGTATTTCACGCTCCATGCCTGTTTTATCTGAATGCAATTGTAGATGATTGTGCAAAGACGAGCTCCATGGGAGGCTTTCCACCCAATTGCAGAATTAGAATTCATGCCCTTCCGAGACGCGGGCCGGGGACCTTCTGACTTCAATCTGAGCATTCAAGACTGTCTGTGGGGTCTTTGGAAGGCTATGCAAAACGGCCTTTGCGACATGAACGAATTCAACGTAGATGATTATGAATACTATGAAAAGGTGGAGAACGGTGATTGGAACTGGTTAACTCCCAATTTTATCGCATTCGCCTCTCCTGTCGACACGAACTGGATAAAACGCGAAAAAGACGCCAAAGAGAGTGCGAAAGCGGGGACTTCTACAGCCGGTTCCTTATCCTCGTCAACAAACACTAAGCTGGCACTACAACGTAAACTACCAACTCCTTATCTCAATTGCTTGGATTACTTCGAAAAACGCAATATCAAACTCGTGGTTCGCCTAAATACCGAACTTTACGACCGCGATACCTTTCTCGACCGTGGAATTGATCACATGGAGCTTTACTTCGATGACGGCACCAATCCTACAGATGAGATAGTCCGGACTTTTATAGACGTTGCAGATCGGATAGTGGAAGCTGGAGGCGTTGTCGCTGTACATGTGAGTCTGAAATACATTTTTTATTCTCTTGTCGATTTACGTGGCATCAGTGCAAAGCAGGACTTGGAAGGACAGGTACACTGATTGGGGCTTATCTTATATGGAAGTATGGATTCACGGCCAATGAAGCTATCGCGTTTATGCGCATCGTTCGACCCGGAACTGTTGTTGGGCCCCAACAACAATATCTATATCTCAAGCAACTGGAATGGGCAAAATGGGCAGCAATTGACGAGATGAAAAAGGTGCAACAAGCCCAAGTGACGAGCAGCCAAAACGGGACCACCATTGTTACACCAGCCACGCCGCCTGCCGAGGCAGACGAATTAGCTGAACCTATGCATACGACGCCAACACGGCCTACTTTGGAGTTACCTCCAGTCACACCAAGTCGTCACATTGCCGCCGCTACTGCAAAAGCGCGGGATATCGCACCTCCTGGGCAACCACGCAAGACACCTAATGCTAAGCGTGTTGCTCAAGATTCGGACGAAGAAGACGAAGAAGACGATGTTCTACCCGCTCTGGGAGCGGCGCCCGTAGTCCGTAAAATGAAACCAGCGCCTTCACGGGGTATCACAGCTTCCGACCAGCGACCACTTCGAGTTACACGGTCTACTGCTGGTGCTGCTGCTATCAAAAAAACCGGTACAGCTGCCGTCGCAGCTGTAGTCCCCGAATCACCAGTTAAGACCTCTCGCCAAGGCCCGAATAAAATCCCCAGACTTGCCACAACTAAGACGACGTCAGCTGCGAAGGCGCTGGCTGCGGCTTCTAATGCTCAACCCCGACAACTGCGTCACAACACCAATGCGCCGCCACCGACACCATCTCGTTTACCCACCCTAGTTACATCCAAACGGCCGACGCACGGAGTGCATACCAACTCTCTGACGGACGTTGGAAATCTGAAGCGTGCTCCCGCCGCCGCTGCCTCTGATGCATGGGTGGCAAACAACGTGGCAGCAGTGATGGTGCCGGCCACCAAATCTGCGCGCCCAGGACTGCGGAGCGTCCGCAGGAGGCGGAGCAGCTTCAGCTCCGCCGACGTCGTGGCGTGATTCCGCCACACTGCGATACATTTCCCTCTTTCTGTAATTCACGTCTAGCTGAAAAGTGCATGGACCTTCACAATGTCTCCGTTCTAATCGTATTCTCTGAGATGTGTTAACTGTCGTGTGCATATTCCATCGCTCCCCAACCCGTCATCTTCCATCATATTATACCTTTCATTCATACCGTATCTGTATTCTTTTCGTCTGGTTCTCGTCGGTTCTTCAGAACCGCGTATCTAAAGTCATACCACACTTTGACTACACTGACTATTTGCGACTTCTCTGATATTTAATTTGGCTGTTCTACCCCAAGTTCTACCGTGGTCAGTGCTTTGAATGTAAGTAGATTCAGCCCAAATTCAGCCAAGATTCAGCGCTCAGACTCAGAGCCATCAGTTTTTATAAGATTATGTAACCCGGATCAAGATTTTACTTCCGCTAGCTTTGCCTGGAACAAACTTCTTCTCCATATGACTTGCATATGACTACCAAACACAAAATCAAAGCCCTCTCTGTCGACGATCTGCTCAAGCAACAAGAATGGCCTATCTGCAAGAAACGCCGTCTCTCTGAATCGAATGTAGACTCAGGAAACGAAGGTTCTGAATCAAGTTCCGAGGAGGAAAGCGCGAGTGATTCTGAAGGCGATGACAAGGAATCTCTTCCTGAAAACCTGGGGGACGATGACGGCGACGGAGACGAGGAAGAGACAGACGCGTCAAACTCCCATGAAGCTTCTGAACTGAACATAGAAGGTCGTCTAGGTCTCTTTGGCCGAACTAAAGTCAGAATACCGGCTGCTGTGGGACCAGTAGCAGATGCTCGAAATTCTCGCCCTTCTTTCTCGTCCCTTGGGATATCTACACAGCTAGAAAAGGCACTAAATTCCATGTCAATCAAAGCACCTACCGAGGTTCAGTCCGCATGTATACCTCCACTTTTATCCGGCGAGTATGTATGCCTCCCTTAACTGGATAGCCAATTAATGGTGTTTTAAAGGCAGAGACTGCATCGGTAACGCAAAAACTGGATCGGGAAAAACCATCGCGTTTGCTCTACCTATTCTGCAAAAACTTGTGAACGACCCGTATGGTATTTTTGCCCTCGTGTTGACACCTACTAGGTGAGGAACAAGTATTCGCAGATCTGAACAGAGAGTATAATACTAATACACGAAGTTAGGGAACTTGCATTCCAGATTTCGGAGCAGTTTGCGGTACTAGGAGGATCATTCAACATTCGAACGGCCGTCATAGTCGGCGGCATGGACATGATGGCCCAGTCGATAGAACTAGGAAACCGACCTCACGTAGTTATCGCCACTCCTGGGAGGATAGTGGACCATTTACGCAGTAGCTCGGACGGATGGGATCTTTCTAGAGTGAAATTTCTGGTACGTATCAAGTTAGAATGTTGCTAAACGGTCTCTCAAATTATTTTTCGACAGGTCTTGGATGAAGCTGATAGGCTGTTAACCTCCACCTTTTCACCCGAATTAAACCACCTATTCGGCGTATTACCGAAAGAGAGACAAACTTGTTTATTCACTGCAACACTGACGCCGGCAATTGAACAGCTTGCAGAGGCAACACCCAGACCAGGAAAAGAGAAACCATTCGTGCATCGAATGAAAGAAACGACGTGAGCATATTGGTCCTCGAAAAAATGATTATCTTCAATCGTCCCATTTTTTAGCGTCGAAACAGTCTCAACATTGAAACAACACTATATTCTTGTCCCGTCTCATGTCCGGGAATCATATCTCTTCCATTTGCTGTGCAATCCACCAGAATCCACTCTCCACTTGCGCAGAGCACCGCCAGAACCCATGACAAACGGGAGAAATCGAAAATCAAAATCCAAACTAACATCGAAGAAGGCCAAAATAGATAATTCTGAGGACGAACCAGAACAACCGCCGCCAACGATCATCTTCTGCGCAAAACCGAAGACTGCAGCTTATCTCACACTTTTATTGAAGACCCTTGCTATTCGAAGCACGGCTCTACATTCTAGATTGACTCAGCGAGAACGGCTATCATCTTTGTCTCTCTTTCGTGCTTCCGTTGTTCCGGTTCTCATTTCAACGGACGTAGGCGCGCGTGGGCTTGACATAGCGGATGTAGCGATAGTTATCAATTGGGATCTTCCAAGCGAGCCTGAGGAATATACCCACCGTGTTGGAAGGACAGCCCGTGCAGGAAAAGGTGGTGTTGCAATTAGTTTTGTTACAGAGAGGGACGAGGAACGGGTTTTGAAGATCGAAAACCGGATCAGTGAGCTGTATTCTCCGACTGATTTTGTGCGACATGGGGCTCAATTTAAATCAGAGACGACGTTGGAAGAGCTGACGCTACCAGAAGATAAGGTGTTGAGCAAACTAAACACAGTCTCGACCGCGAAGAGGTTGGCGAATATGGTGCGCAGATCACTTTAGGTAACTTCTGGCGCTCACACGGTCATTGACAGGAACTACATGATTCCAATTTTGGTAAACGGGAAGAAATACATCAAATCAAAAATACCAAACGCAGGAATTATGCAGTGGATCTAGATACTGGCGGAGGAGATCATAAGCTGTAACAGAATGTATTTTATTTTATTTAGGCAGAGCCGACGGTATGTGGCTGACATGAATATGATGTAAGTAGTCGGACCACATTTGAAGGTAGGACCCCTGGTTGCAGTTAAGAATACATTACGATAAGTCAAATAGCCCCCTTCTTTACTCTACTTCCGCTTTCTCCTCTCCCCGCACATGGACACAAACTGGGATTCGGTTCTCCAGTTCGTGACAGATCCGCTCGAACATGAAAAGCAACCAGACAAGACCGCCCAGCAGATTCCCACTCCTCCCGTGAGTACATCCCCTCTCATCCACTGCATATGTTCCTCAAGTCAGAATTTAGGAATCTCACGATGGTTCACCGGTAGTTGATGACCCTGAGGACGAACAAACACTTGTATCCGTCTCAACCACTTTCTTTCCGGGAGCGCAGCATATATCAACACCCCCCGATATCGTACTCCTATCATCAGACAATGTTTTCTTCTACGTGCATACGCATATACTCCTAGCAGCATCCGAAAACGGGTTTCGTGGCCGTGTAACCGCTCCCACAGCATCTACGAAAGATGCCGATTCTATAGCTGCGATCCCCGACAATTCGACAGTACTGAACATCGTCTTACATATTGCATACGAAATGCCGTGCGCGCACTACTCCCCTCCTTTCCCCGCCCTTATTTCTGCTGTCAATCGCTTGCCAGTGTATGGCATATCGCCAAAACTACGGATCGTACCCTCTACGCCAATATTCTCCCTCCTTTTAAGCCACGCTCCACTCTTCCCAATTGAACTGTATGCAATTGCTGCCTCGCACGATCTGTATGATCTCGCCGTTTCCACTTCCTCTCATCTCCTATCTTTCTCCCTTGCCACAATCACAGACGAAATGGCAGAAAAAATTGGTCCCGTATATCTCAAGAGATTGTTCTTTTTGCACTTTGGGCGTTCAGATGCCCTCAAGCGCGTCCTATTGCCACCCCCGAACCCCCACGCGCCCACCACCCTCTGCGATCTCACCGAACAGAAGAAGTTGACACGGGCCTGGGCCTTGGCATCGGCCTACCTAGCCTGGGATGCACGGCCTGGTAGGTTCTATTCGAAAAATATCTAAACTTGAACTGATGCAAAATCTAACAGATCTGTCAACAAGCTCAATGGAATCCGCTCTGCGGCCACTGGCAGAACACTTGACCTGTGAATACTGTCAGCAAAGTCTCCGAGATCGGATTAGAAACTTAGTCGTGCAATGGGCCACTGTTAAAGTACGCATCCTTCATACTTGCTGTTTTCGCAACATTTGGCCCTGCTCAACGAAATTTTACAGAGAACAATATGATATCCACGTTCCTTCAAAATCCACTGTAACACGGCGACAAGGCTCAATTATTTTTCGAGCAATACTGTCATTATTATCTGCAACCTCTCAAACCCGCCCTCGCTTTCACCATCGTACATTATTCTGCAACACCTCACTTCCACTGTACACATGATACATACACGCATTGTCATGGTGCAAGACATCAATCACCGCCGCAAGGATCATACACTACTGTATTATTTTCTTTGTTCCATCGCATAAACCACGTATTTTGGACTGGTTCTTTCTCTCGCTCGGCTCTTTCTTGGGTATTATTATTATCATGATAAATCATCGACACACACGACTCGATTGCTCTGTTGTAACATGTTTCTCAGTCCTCAAATACACGTAGCGAGACCTCATTGTATCAACTGTTGTATCTACCAATGCATCCAAACAAATCCACCTATTGGAACAAAATCCTAGCAATGAACGACTATTACAACTTCTTGCTTCGAGAATGAATAATGATAATAACTTGACGTCATATGGATAGCCACTTTACTGCAGTTCTTTATTTATGGCACCAGCTATAATTTGATGGCTTTATATGTAGAATACAACTCAGTTGGAGCCCTTTGGAGCATTGTGTCCGGGGGCCATAATGATTTTCGCGGTCGTTTCTGGATTATTAGCGAACTTTCAAGTCTTCTGCTAAAATTGCGTCGTTCAATTCATCTAGTGGAGCCAATTCTTTCCTATCAACAAGATCAAACTACATATTTGATACTGATTATGAGTATGCACGTGGACCACAAGATAATAGCCTACCTCGTTGATGAATAGGAAGAAGTGCCGATAGCTGGTATTGAGATGTGCTAGGTAAACAATCAGTGTTAGGAACGGGTTAATTATATCCATTAAAATATGGAAGACACCTTCTATACCGAGGGCACATATGTGGTCGAAATGGTTGCTGTATATGTGCGCATATACACGGAACAGACGCCTGACAATCGTCTTTACGGTGTCACGAAAATTCCTGGGAAATGCGACGCCTAGAAGTAGAATTGAGGACGAAGTCGCCAGTGGCAAATATATAATGATGCTACCAATTTTATTTGGAAATACTGCCTCGTCGTCCAATAAATTTTGGGCCCAGTTCATGAGCGCGTCGACATACTCCGGGGCGGGCAATTTTGTGGGGCGTCGATACTTGACTCCGTCTTCCCATAGATATTCGTATCTTAATCGATGTCAGAGCGTTTACAGCAGTCTACGATGTAAATTGTGTACCTCGGCCCTGCCGACATGATTGAACACTGGACCAGAGAGGAAGAGGTGAGATATTCGCAAACCCAGAGAGGCTACGTCATACCTCGGAAGGCGTGCAGAATTCTGTTACTGTTCCGTACAGCATATTCAGATGGTTGAAGAAGTCCACGGCTGAGATTAGCGCGTCAGCGATGGCATGCTCCTTTGACCAAGTTGAACCTACTGTGCACGGCTAGCCACTCGTTCAGATCTTCACCCTCTGGAAGCTGTACTGCCAAGCGTAGATTCCCAGATCCCTAACAGCGGTGTGAAGGGGATCAGATGTTGCTCTGGAGCCAATGCACGCGTCGTCGCGTGGGTGCGATCCTACCAGAGTGGCCTCGGCATATTTCCTGAGCTGGTACTGCTTCGTGCCCTCGGGTACATCCTTTCGCGGCTTGAATGTGCGTGTCTTCCCGCTAGGCAAACAAATTATGAGACTTGAGTACGAGCCCAAAGAGAAGGAAAACTCACAGGCCAAAGAATGAAGACATGATGGTGGAGGTTGGAGTGATATCTATCTGCCACTACAAATGATGATGTTGAACGGAACCAAATCGACTGCCGGAGATAGCCGATACCTTCATTAATCTAATCTTCCCCGCTTCCCAAACCGCTCCCCAAACCGTATTATATCGAAACCAGGCCCAAACTCGCTACCGAATGGTCATCGAAGGAAAAAATTGAATTTTGGGCCATAACGATGTACTGATCGTTATGTTCACCCTGTCAAACGTGCCGTCACGGTGCCACGCGTAGTACTAGCTTCACTAGATGCGAATCGCGATACCCCACACATGCAAAAGCAAGCTTGCAGAACACATAAATCAGAAGGTATCATCTAGTACAAGTATGAAATGTGGGTCTGTTTTCAAGCTATCTTATTAATCGTAAGTTGATTTGCATGCCGTCGAAATGTTCGAAAGGCTCGTATTATGGGCGCTTAATGGTATGTACACCCGAGTGAAAAGCGACTGACTTAAAAAATATGCCCTCTGAGCACTGGGCAGATTGATATGTCTGGCCATGTTCTGGTTGGTCGTCTAGTACTAACAATGAGTACAAATTGCAACTTCGTCCTATTGTCATGCCGGCCCACCATAGCCGACAGTAGCCGGTTGAGGTTCAATCAGAGCTTTCAATTTTGTTTCAATTCTCTGTCACAGGCTCACAGCACTCAGAATTTTCACCAATCAAGCCCAAGGTCAACCGTAAGAATAACATCCAGTGAATCAATTATCCATGATTTTATTCCAACGATTCCCCACCCAGAGACTACATAGAACTACAACGAGCAGTTAGGGATCCTTCAAACTGGAATGCCCAGCCTCGCGATTTGATTCCGCGACTTCCACAGAAGGTTCGCATGTCGTCATGAATCGGGGCCGCCTGTGATTTTTCCGCAATGTGGTGAAATGAGTAATCTTGGACGTCTGTATGACAAACGTTGATAAAACAGTATAAAACAGTGAGATAGAAGATTGCTCAACTTCCCCCACCACTCCTCGACCTCCCGCTTATTGACCATGCCATCTGTTCTCTTTGTGTTCACCAGCGCCAATAAAACTCTCACTGGCAAGCAAACTGTATGTATAGTACAACTATAACGACAAGCTTCAACTGAGTTGGGCTGTCCCCAGGGATGGTATCTTCCTGAGGCAGCGCACCCATACTATGTGCTTGCCCCACATGCCGACATTGATTTTGCCTCTCCCAACGGCCCCAACCCTCCTATCGATGAAGGCAGTGTCGTGGTACGTTATCGATCTTATTTTTTATATCCCAATGTTCAACGGCACAGGCTTTTGCCAAAGATGCAGGCTCCGTTCAATTCCTGGCCGACGAGACTGTGAAGAGCAAATTCTCCAGCGCTAAGAAATTGTCGGAGGTTGACGTCAAGGCCTATGACGCAATATTTTACGTTGGAGGGCATGGTCCCGTTATAGATCTTGCCTCGGACCCAGTCAATGCCAATTTGGTTTCTGAGGTCGGTCCAGTCCCGCAACGATGCTAGCCTTTACTCATCTCGTCGGCAGTTCTGGAAAGCTGGAAAAATTGTGTCAGCTGTTTGCCATGGTCCGGCGTAAGTACATCTAGAGCGAGAAGATGGATCAAATACTCAATCCCCGATAGAGCTCTCGTTGGTGGTGTAGATGCATCAGGAAAGTCCATCTTCGCCGGAAGGAACGCAACAGGTTTCTCCAACCAAGAGGAAATCGCCGTGGACAAAGTTAAGGTCTGTGATGCTTGGAATAACAAAGAAAACAAGTTTTTAATCGTTACTTGATATGGCAGGAAGTCCCTTTCTTATTGGAAGACAGAATCGTAGAACTCGCCGGAAAGTATACGAAGGCAGACGCACCCTGGGCGGTGAGTTGCAAAACATTAATGGATTGGATGATGACAGTAGTTGACTTATCCCCCCAAGGCCAAGGTTGTTGTGGATGGCCAACTCATCACAGGCCAAAACCCAGCATCGGCCGAGCCAATTGGACATGCCATCTTGAAAGCACTTCAAGCTTGATCCAGTGTATTCAGCACCAGTGAGGCGCCTTGGCTATTTTCTGTTGTAACAAACCTCGTATATGCTTTGAAAATACAGATTTTGTACCAAATATTTCACCTCTATACAAATATCAAACCATAAATTTCCTTAAAGTTGTTGGGTTTTATGAAACACCATAAAATATGATCAGATATACTGGAGTCTGGAAAGTGTACGATATATATTTATTAAGCCACACCTTTTTGGTGTTCGTGCAGGAAATGAGACACTACCTTCTCTGTGAGGCAATGCGCAGCTTTAAAAATCATGCGAGCTATCAGAAACGATAGAAACAATCGTTGCCTCTGCTGCCATTGGTCTACAGTCGACGGCGTGGATGCAATAGGAAACTAGACTTTTTCTGGGAGCAATTTGCCTGGGCTTTCCAACAACTAGAGTAAAGCACTTGAAGCGAACAGAGAATGATTATCCCAAGAAGCGGACTAGAGCTATACAGGTGACTTAGTGGTAATAGTCGGTATAGTAGCGAGACTGGGCGCTTGATTACTGCTTTCCAAATTGAGATCAAATTGAGATCAGGGCGCTTGCTAAATATATACCTCGTCGGATAGGCAGCGTCTGGCAGTGTCTGTCTAGGCATGTCGTAACTCAATTAACTAGAGTTTGGGATTACCGAAACATGAACAAAACAGAATACCGGACCATGGCAGGTCTCCCCTAAGCATTGTCTCACACTGCCCTATATCAACCCTTTCGCGGCCAAATTACAAAGGCATCTCGTTTCACTGTTAACTCGGCAATGTCAAATATGCCCTCTGTCCTGTTCGTCTTCACCAGCGCCAATAAAACCCTCACAGGAAAGCAAACAGTATGTCGTTTCAGGCAGCGCATTGGCGCAGGCGCGTTTCTGCTGTGCCGATTCGTACTGACGGATCGTAGGGCTGGTACCTCCCTGAAGCAGCCCATCCGTACTACGTCCTTGCTCCGCATACCAAGATCGACTTTGCCGCCCCCAAAGGCGCCAACCCGCCCGTCGACGAAGGGAGCGTCGAGGTAAATGGTCTCCCTTCCCGGAATCTGCATCAGACTCAGTGCAAAATATACAGGCCTTCGCCCAAGATGAACAAGCCCAGAAGTTTCTCCGCGATGACGTAGTACAAGACAAGTTCAGCAAAGCAAAGCGACTTGCCGAGGTCAATGTAAAGGACTACGACGCAGTTTTTTATGTGGGAGGTCATGGACCGGTACTGGACCTGGCAACTGATTCGACGAATGCGAAATTGGTCGCGTCTGTTCGTATATGCACGATTGTTTCTGCCTTGGGTAATGCTCATGAAATATCCAGTTCTGGAATGCGGGAAAGATCGTGGCCGCGGTATGCCACGGACCAGCGTAAGCGAAATCTTGTTCAAATCGGCCTGCATAATCATGTCAATCTTCATTACAGTGCTCTGGTTAGTGCCGTAGATGGATCTGGGAAGTCAATCTTCGCCGGCAAAAAAGCCACGTCCTTTACTAACAGCGAGGAAATCGCAGTGGACAAAGTCAAGGTGAGCAAACGTACAACACATCGATGAAATATAATTCATACCTGCTATTGGAATTTCAGGAGATTCCCTTTTTAGTGGAAGATAAAATAAAGGAATTAGGAGGATACTTCGAAAAGGCAGGCAAACTTTGGGATGTAAGTGCTCCTCGACGATCTTGAAAAGGCACCGATTGATTGTCGTTTGCATTTTCAACAGAGCCATGTAAGTGTCGACGAGCATCTCATAACTGGACAGAATCCCGCATCAGCGGCTGGGGTTGCCCAGGCCATCCTGAAGGCTATTCAGGTTTAAGTCTATAGTCTTTGGCTAGTGCAAATAAGATTGACAAGGAAATTCGCGAAGGGCTGCGAGATGGTTCAAACGATAAGGCCAATTTGGTCAGATAACATTCAATAGCCGTGATATTACAAAAGTTAGAAACAGACGAAAACACACCGCGCTTGCCATAAGCCAAGATAGCACGAAGGTTCAGATGTAGACCACAGACATTTGCCAACCCTTTTTCAGAGTGAAGCCGTCGAGAGCATCTTTTGCTGTTACTGCCAACTCTGGTGACTCGAATGTCACCTGAGCCATTTTTACCCTTATTCCTGCCGGGTTGAGGGCAGGAGACCATGTTACATGTGTCTTTTGGAAGCCCTTGTATCTTTGGGATAGTGAGCAAGAGAACCAGGGCAACGAACATAAGTCACGTACTGTTGGAATAAGACAGAAAGGACATCGTTTGTTACTTCTTGAGGTAGGTTTGTACATAGCAGACGCGATGAAGGTGACTGGACCTGGGTGGGCATGCTGGTTGGAACCACGGCTTGCGAGAAACAATATGTGAAGGAGATGTTGCAACATAATTCCCAAACAACACGACGTACAAGGATCGGTTTTATCGGTCTTTTGTGGTGTGTCCTCGTCGTCGTCAATTTCCATCTCCTCATCTGAATCATCAGATTTTTCTCGCTTCGCCTGGCGTTCCGAGTCGGCCGCGTCGCCATCCCTAGGCCGCTTTCCGTTCTGCTGGAGTAGAGCGCTGGCGTTGGCCGCATTTGGTGGAACAAAGTCGGGATCTTCTGCCCGTAGGGTGGCGTACGACTTGGATTTGGCGTAATCAATGTGCTAGTTGGATGCGCGTGTGAGCCAATATAAAGCGCTACAGCGCGTCTTGAGGCGACTCACGAGAGGCTTGTCGTAGAATACCATCCCCTCGCACGCGCGCATGGCAGAAGTCGCGCCCGCAAGATCGGTAAAGACGAGAAATGCCTGGCCCCGCATTTTCTGGCTCTTGGAAGCGACAACATCGATTATTTTACCGTATGTAGTGAAGAGGGCAAACAGCTGGGACCTGAGCTCCTCTTTGTTGACTTTGTCATTGAGGTTCTTGATGTAGAGGGTGGTATTGGGCTGATTTGAAGACGAGGCCATGGGAGATGTGGTCGGGCGCATGCGCAGGGGCGGTTGAGCAAATGTTCCAAATTCCCACGGGGGCACAGGGGGCGCATGTGCGTCGCTGGATTGAATAAAATGGATCGTTTACTTGCCCTCCCCCAGCGCGACTTGCCTGTCCGCCACGTTGCTGCAGGTTGCCCCCCTCTCTTCCTGCCCCTCCCGTCCTTTCTTCCTCTTTTTATTCATCGAGGTGGTCCCAAAAAAAAAAGCCATGGATAAATTTAACGCCTGGTCATCATATCTCGCTCCCTTCTACTCGCTACAGTATCCGACCGCCACCCCACAAAACCCGGACTCCTTTCACGACGCCTCCTACTACATTGTCGGCCCACTCGACCTATGCTTCGTCATATCATGCATCGCCGTCATGGCCATCCTACGCGACGCGTTGCGCCTCGGTTTTTTCGAGCCGCTGGCGCGCTGGAAGCTGCACCGAGATCTTTCTTGGAGAATCAAGCTACGCACGAAGGCTGCCAGTGCCATTAATGGCAACGGCCACCCTACCTCAAATGGCAATGGTTACACCACGGTCAACGGCAACGGAGTTGCAAATGGCAAGGCGAACGGCTCTTCAAATGGCCATGCCAGCATAATCGCTGCAGCCGGCCCTTCCACACGAGAGCTACGCCAGTTAAATCGCAAAGTCATTCGCTTCGCTGAACAAGGCTGGTCGGTCGTGTACTACAGTATTCAATGGAGTTTTGGCATTGTACGTCGCGTCATTTTCCTCAGTCTTGCTTCTCCCTCAACGCTCTTGCAGTATGTCCACTTCAAGTTACCCACCCGAGTGTTAGACCCCATTGATCTATGGCTCGGGTATCCTCATATACCCATTCCTGCTGCAGTTAAAATTTATTATCTCACCCAACTTGCGTTTTATCTCCACCAAATCCTCATCCTCAATGCTGAGGCTCGCCGAAAAGACCATTACCAGATGATGAGCCACCATGTCATTACCATTATTCTCGTCCTAGCCAGCTATATCACTCACTTCACCCGCGTGGGCTGCGTTATCATGGTGCTCATGGACTGTTGTGACATATTCCTACCAGTGAGTAACAATCATCATATTCTTCGCTTGATCTGACGTGTTCAATCATGTTAAGTTGGGCAAGATGAGCCTCTACCTGGAATACCCGCAAATAGTTTCAGACGGTATCTTCGGAGTGTTCATGTTTTCATGGTTCATAACACGTCATATCCTCTTCCCCATCGTGATCTGGTCAACGGCGACCGTAGGCTCAAAGTATGTTGACTACAGATGGGACTGGGAGGGAGGTTTCTATGTCACCGAAGCGGCGTACAACGCATATTGCATCATGCTACTATTCCTCCAGGTCAGCACTATACATGCAACACATCAATTCTGCCTCTGACATATGCACGTTCCTTCCTATCTGCACTTATCAGGCGCTGCAAATTGTCTGGTTTGGTATGATCATCCGTGTAGCTACCCGAGTTGCCACCGGTAAAGGCGGCGCCTCTGACGTACGCAGCGACGCAGAAGACAGGCGAGTATCCTTCAGACCCGACGCTATAATTAGCAACTGACCACTTTTCTACTCCCAGCATATCCGACAAAAAAGACGATTAGACGACAATTTCATGTCTATTGCTAAATATCATGCTGACGAGGACATTTCTTTACTCTCTCTCTTTCGGTGCCCAGCTTTGCTCGACGAGCAGCTCTGTTATCTCAGTATAACAGCCGCTACATAGAGCAGCAGAAACAATTACTTACTGTAGGACCACGCATATAAATCACGATCTAGACGCCTAATTGATGTGTGGGCATGTCCACTTTCTCTTTTTTGGGTCCCTCTGCGCCTTGATGTAAACGGCTCACTGTAGGACGAAATACGCAGCTGGTCGGCATCAGCAACCTAGCAATTTACTTTTTCACTTTCCAGCTTTTGCCAGCTTTTTCCGGATTTAGCAAAAAGTCAAAAGCTGAAAACTTGTAAGTGGTTGAAATGTAATTATTTTTGTAGCATTTTTAGAATTTCCTATTTTTCTTCGCCTTGAGTGACTTAAAAAAATGGCCAGCTTTTTGGGCCGAAACCCCTAGCTTTTTAGCTTTCCGCTTTTTCCACTTTTTTCACTTTTTCAGCTCATATAAGCGCAAAAAAGCTACAGTCATGCACCGGCCAATATTATTACACCACCACTGAGTGTTACACTTTTGTAAATCAAATAACTCAGTCAAAAATGCATATTCTTCAATGAAACAAAATTTACTGACCTTTCATATATAACATCTATGAGCTGCTCAAATTCTAGGAGAATCGGATAATATTTGGCAGAAAAATAGCGAGCTCAACATCTCGGATTTAGCCGAAATCTGTTCACAACCCAGTGTTACACCTGTAATCGTGGAATTTCTTCACACAAAGAGATGAGAACTTTCTGAAATTTTGACTGAAGGAAGCTATTGAATTATAAATAATTAATATGTACTTAGTTTTATTTGGAAATAATTAAGGTCACAAATTTTTATTACATTTTTAAATTTCAGTGTAACATTAGCCGGTGCATGCCTGTATTTGCCAGACTTCTGATGCCTCCTGTAGCTTCGGTTCTATCGTCGGAGGGTCGGATTACTTGGGGTGTGAATTCTTACATTATAGTCATAGGGTAAACCTTAGGCTACGTTCTAGGATCAAGAAGCGCTCTCCGAAGATCATCTTGCGTACATTGACGACGTCCAAACTTAAAATTTTGTCCGAGCAGCGAGTAATAAATTGCTATATAGAACATTTGTTTGACATT
The DNA here is from genome assembly GCA_016801325.1 of Hypholoma fasciculare. Lineage (NCBI taxonomy): Eukaryota > Fungi > Basidiomycota > Agaricomycetes > Agaricales > Strophariaceae > Hypholoma > Hypholoma fasciculare. Next base: position 36,706 of record JAEKIV010000005.1, read on the forward strand.
TGTATTTATTAAATAATCAAGAAGTTCATCTAACACGATATTGTCCAAGCCGGAAGCGTTTTTTGTGGTAATATACTGGAATAACGACGCAAGTAGGAATCTATTTGGTACCCGCAACTAGGCCAGGATCTCTAATATGGTACATGGCTCTCCTGGGAAGTGGACTCGATAGATTTCGCCATCGTAATAATAGAAGGGCTAACGCGTGCTAAGGCTACTAGTGGCTTCTGGATTCTGTCGTGGTTTATTGACTTTTAAACTACTCAATAAGGTATAAAAATTATTTATCAACCTAATCCTTAGATGTTAATCAAGTGGCTCGTTACGCCCTCTCTGGAGCTCTCTGGAGCTATGTGGGGATCAATACTTCGTCTCTTGGTACAATTGAATCTCCGTGGAGAGCGCCTTTTACCGCAGCTCAGTCAGCGCCAAGCCAGTGCCGCGGTAACTGCGTTCCGGCATCTCGGCAACTTAAGCGCCCATTTTAGCAACCGCGCTCTTGCCGCGCTCTAGCCTGCGCAGTCCAGTCCTTCCGATGGGTTTATTTGCAATGGAAGAAAGCATAAAATACCAGGCGGTTAGTATGATCCCGGATAAGACGAGTATTTTCTGAATCCCAGGTGGCAGGTGGACTCATGGCGCATATACAATTGAGGCGGAAGTACTCAAGCAGTGCTGATATTTTGAGGAAAGGGAAAAGATAGCGCTATCAGAGTTCGCAGATGACTCGTTCCCAGCGGTAAGATACGAGTCCGGGCACCAATCAGGTATCTTATAGTACTTACAGGTGTCAGTCTACACCAGCGTTTACCAAGCGTCGCTGACTTCACCACCAGTTTCAGAAATGGATGAGTGACAATGCTATTGGCAAATTTTTTGACTACCCGGAATGCACAAAAAAGATATAATTTTCTATTATGTAAATAGCTGGGTATTTTATGAAGCTTGAAGAGACATTCCAAGACTGAGATGCTTCAAGTAGATGTTTGAAATTTCGACAGGATGCCTATGAATACACCTGATGAGCCACTCGTTTATTTTTCGATGGGAAAATGCTTCCAGCAAGACATGTCTTCCTTTACTCGTAGTGGTTGATATAAATCTGATTACATTGTATCATCCATGTCAAAAAGTTCTTCCAATCCATATTTTACTTAGAACTGAAGTCAGATATTGTACCCACGGATTTTCTCATGTCAAAATATTTTCAAAGAATGCCAATTCTCGCTCGAACATTTGACGTAGCATCGCAGTGCGCGGTAGCGTTGGCTCGAAGAAAAGGTAGTCGGCGTGACCGCCTTGCCGCAAAACGGTGCTGACTATCCTCTCAGCCTGATTAAACGTTGCCCCGGTCCGATAGTGGGTGACCTAGAGCTCTTGTGTAAATAATTATTTGATAGAGCACCTGAGAAACCCACCAAAAGGGGTCGCGTAATTCGATCCGCATGTAGTATGGGGTTCCTGACCCGATAAACTTCGGGGATCTCCTCAGGCGTACCACCCATGAGACTGGTGAGATAGTATCTTGTAGGCTAATGGATAGGCATGCGTGAATTTGTGATTCACTGCTGACAGGCCAGTGAGCTGGGATATGAAATACCTTATCAGTATTATCCCGGGCCGCTGCGGCGAGGTCAGCGACCATGAAGTGCGCGACGGCTCCGATATAGTAGTCTGGGTGTGTAGTAAATACTTGCAATGCGGGGAAAGATCCTACAATAGTAACGAGGCAGTGTAAGCACGGTGAAATCTCATGCCATCGGCGGAAATCGTGCCTACCTCCCGCGGTAGTGCGCAAACAGACCCGCCGGCCGTCAAAGATATTCAGCAAAGAGAGGTATTCGGTAGCGGCGAGGATGTCCTCGACATCCATAACGCCATATTGACCTTCGAGTCGATTCCTACATAGGCTTTAGACAAGAAAGAAGTCTGGATCATCGCGCTTACCTATACTCTTTCCCATAACCGGTAGACCCACAATAATCTACATCGAGCCTAGAATTAGAAGAGTAAGCGTCCGCAAGCGGCGCAAAATAAGTTCCTCTCACCATGCGAAGCCACGGGAGGTATAGTAAAGTCGAAGAAGCTGGAAGCCAATTTGCGTGCGGATAGTTGGACCCGAATGTAGGGATAGCAAGCATGGGGGTTTCTCATTATCTAGCGGAGCATAGGTAGGATTAGCTGGAGGATAAAAATGGGCATATGTAAATTCGCCGTTGCGCTTGGGTATTTTGAATGATTTAGGTATGGGTATCATCGATGTTTCGACAACGGTCTCGGGAGGAGCAAAAAGCACATCAAAAGAGGGGGCGGGAGAAGCCCATTGGCGATCAATGGTCATTTTGATCAAGCTCGCCGACCGTGTTGCTGTCGTTCCGATAAACACGACGGTACAGTCGTCTATTCGTCGCACGCGCGTTATTTCGAGATAGGGGTTGGGAATAGGCTGCAGCTCTCCAGATTTAATATCAAGGAAGTTGAGGTGGCTCCGGCCCTCCTTTGTAGTTACCCACAGCATGAAGCCACTATTATCCAAAAAAACAAAAGAAGAGTCATCGAGCCACCACGTTGGGTCCGAAAAGTCACTTTGAAGAGAATTAGGCTGTCCAAAAACAGCGTTCAATCGCTGAGTTCCTTGTCCTGTTGAGGTATAAATCCATGGTTCACAGAAGGGTGTTTTGTCCCAGGTAAGAACTAAATCAGAATTGTAACTGGGGGGACACCATGCGAATTGAAAAACAGCGTTCCTTCCGGGTTCGCCGGCGATCAGTTGGCGGTTCGCCAGGTAGATAGAATTGTTGCTGCGAAAACAAATCTCTGCGACGAAAAGTTGGGCCCCTTTCCATTGCATATGAGGATGATTCCATTCCATCCACGCCAACTTTGTGCCATCGGCGTTGACCGTCGGATTGACATAGAAATCACTTCCCGAAGCCAATGTATGCACAGTAGCACTTCGAGAATCGATGTAGGCAAGGGTGGTTACGATGCCACTTGGAGTGGGGGTACTGTGGTCTTCTTTGACCGTGAATATTATGTTGGTGTGCACAGGATGTCTTACAAAGAAGGCAAACCGAAATGGCTCGTTCGCTGCAATAAGAGATCACGATGCCGCTCAGATGGTGAATTGCGGCTAAGCGTACCTGGAGTGATCGGGATGGCGTTTATGCCCGGCAACGACTGCCGGTAAACACGATGGTCTGCGACGTTGTTAAAATACAACAACCCATCGCGAATGGTGGCAGCGGCTCTTCCGTAGCTATTTACCAGAGTCCTGCAAGATAAGTAGCGTGCCAAATTTAGGACCGCGAAGCGCAAGCGAAAAATAGCAGCTCACTTGACGTCGAAACGTTCCTCCACGATAGCCCTGCCGCTGAGGGATTCAACGAAGACACTCCTGCCTCCTTCTGACGGTCGGTTTTCTATGTGATAAAAGGCAGAGGTGCCAGAGTCGACAACGACATCTTCAATAACGGTTACCTTATCTGATGGTGAACCAGTGGTGCCGAAATGTTTGACAAGTCTAAAAGCATACCGGTTCTGTGATATGCTGAGCAGTTATTGGGCTGGGCCATGTCCCACATGCGCGCTTTCTAGGAGAGCTGAACGCCATGGAGAACAGAGGAGGGTACGAGGTGACACTGACGTAGTAGAGTAAGGTTGAAGGGCGCTGGTTTTAAACGCTTGCCATGGGAATAAAGGTGGGAGAGGTGTGGTAAACAATTAAAGGAGGAAAGAAGGAAGGTTGCGGCATGGGTAAAATACCGTCTATTCATATTCACCGTCCCCTCCGCCGTTCAAATCTCCGTCCCGGAGTCCGAGCCCAGGGGCATATGCTCATCATTTCCAGATGTCACTTGATTATCGCCTTCCAGCCTGCCTCTTTTGACCTTCCTAAGAGCCCGGCATTGGTTGTCGGGCGCTTAGCCAGATCACAAACCAGGGTTTCTTCCACAAGGGCGTCGCGGTCAGTTCGGTTGCAAAGTGTAATGCGCCTCGACGAAATCGGGGAGCAGAACTCAGCCCGACAATTACCCAGTGATCTCCAATAGACCCCCAAAATATGAAATGAATTGAGTCGCGCCAACTCCGGGACTTCTGGGAGGCGCATACACATGCTATCGCAGCATGAACACGACGGAGCGCCGGCGCAGTGCTTGAGTGAGTCGAAGGCTGCGACGCGCCGCACTGCGCAGATATTGAGTCACTGTGATGCAAGGTCACGTTTATTTCCTTATCGGGTTCCATCGGCGACGAAGAGTGGTCTGCTTCCCCTGCCACAGCTCTCTCCACGCCATACACATCTTGCCCTCCATTCCCTTCCAGCCCCCCTGTACACGTCTTAACCACCTAATCAGCCTCAACCCATGATGGCCAGTTTTATGAGTTACTTTGGTGCCGGGAGGAAGGATCCTAAGGAAACAGCGCGCGACGCCATCGTAGGGCTGCGGCAGCAGCTGCAGATGATCGAGAAGAAGGAGGAGTATCTGCAGAAGAAAATCGATGAGGAAGTGAAGAAGGCAAAGGCAAATGTAGTGTCCAACAAGGCTGGTGAGTTTCGTTTGTGCTTTCAGCCGCGAGTCCTGCGCCGTCCATACTCCGGTTCCGACAGAGGCTGGCTCAAGGCTAGAGAGGCAATGTGCGGCTAACGAAGAGTTTAATGCTGATTTATTACTCTCGTTTATTTGCACCCTGTGTTAATGTCTACTACCCTTTGCTGGCGCCAATGACCACAACCTACTTGACCGGATCTACCATTTGTAATGCCACCCAGCGGCTACTGCTGCGCTGAAACGAAAGAAGATGAGCGAGCAGGAACTGGACAGACTTGCAGGGAGCCGACTGCAACTGGAGATGCAAGTGAATACCCTTGAATCTGCGAATCTCAACGCAACAACGATGGCTGCAATGAAGAAGGCATCGGATGCACTGAAGGTCATCCATGGTAATCTGTGCGTAATCCCCTTCATATTTCCCAATGAGGATGCGTTCCTCTCTTCTGGAACCGATGGCGAGAGAATATCACATTCTCTTCCCTTAGGGACCAATGTTCTAAATTAACACTTCGCACATTCGCATCGAGGCTAACAGTAAATGCGTACCATAGAACAATCGACAAGGTGGATTCAACGATGAACGCCATGAATGAGCAAAGAGAACTGGCGAATGAGATTGCAGACAGCCTCGCGAACCCGTTAAACGCAGGTATAGACCTGGACGAGGTCCGTATTTCCTGTCTTGCTCGCCTCCTATGTCTTGTGCTGATCATTTCTGCTTTATCTTCTTTATCCGTCCCTGCACACATTTGCATTGTCGGTTGCGAACATCGCCGCCATTCCGACTGCCATATCTCACGTCACCCTATCCCGTCGATGCGTTAACCTTTCTCTTATCATCACTCTCGTTGTCTGCGGCCTACAAACGTGTAGGAGGACCTAGCGAATGAACTAGAACAACTACAGGAAGACGAGCTGAACAGCCGATTAAACGAGGCGGATCACGTCCCTGTACACCTTCCGCCTGGCTCCGTCCGCGCGCCTGTCACAGAGACACGGACACCGGTCGCAGTGGAAGACGACGAGGAGGCCCAGCTCAAGGAACTGCAGGCCGCGCTAGCGATGTGAGCGGACCAGCGCCCACAATCGACAACGTCCTGCATCTACGATCTTCCCCTCTCTCTTCGGCTCCGATTTTTTCTCTCTTTGTACGATCCTTATATTCCACTTCTTGGCTTTTCGGTCCACGACTTGTCTGACTACACCCCTACGTATACTCCCATTACAATCACTTGGACCCGCGCTCCGCCTCTCATCTCATCTCATCGACCTGTCATTCCCGTCCGCGTTTACTGCAGGCGATTATAATTTTGTGGTCGGCATAACCATGTAACAATCTTTTCCGTGCGCACGGGGCTCCGGTACCAGCAATAAAGTTGCTCATTAGACTCAGAATTGGCTCAAATACCATTCAGGATTTGCGTCACCGGCCTGAATTAGCGTACTCTCCGGCGCAGTCAATGTTACTTACCTCAAATCATCTGAAAGACGCAGATGCAGACAGACAAGGTAGATGTGTAACCTTGCTTGCACACAGCACACCCTTCTACTATTTATAGTCGACCATATATAAATAGCCGCCAGCTCGGCGTGCGCGCCCCATGATTACGTCCCAGCGGCCGCACATCGCGTCGCGCCGCCAGGCCTCGCTGCGCGCGAGCCCCATATATACCTCCCGTGCATGTGCCCCACTTACACGGGCGACTGCCAGGCAGCTGCACGACGTCGATCGCCTCGCGCACTGTCCATCTCAATCTGCCTCGCACGCCCATCGCGGCGCTCCCGCGAGCGTTCGATATCAAGATCAGCGCCCGCCGCGGCGCCGAGCGTTCCGCGGGCAATTCGACTGCAGCGGCGACCCGCACCGGCGCGCGAGACCGCACACAGCGTGGGGGCCGGTGGGCATTGTTAAGCGCTGAGTAATTCAATGCCTTGGTGTGCACGCGTGTGTGTGGGACGCTGCTTTGCGTCGCTTTTCGGGCGCGCGCGATCTGCACGGAGAAACCGTTCGGGATCGACGCGTGCGTGAGATGTGCGTGAATTCAGACGGGTATTGTATTAAGCGCTCGTTATATGTAGAAAAAAGGTAGAGATGCGCGTGAATAGTGCGCGTGAATAGGCTGCGATAGATGGATAGATAGTGACATGGAGGAGTGGACCAGACGATTGATAACACCTGCAAGGGGTTCGGGAGAGGAAGCCAAGGAAGTGTGCTACGCCGAAGGTTATAAGTGTGTGTGCGTGCTCGGAAGACGGGGCGAGTCTAGAGCACTCGCGCGGCGAGGCCTTATGGGAAAACAGCACGGAGAAAATGAAGCCCAAGAAAATTACAAAACGCAGAGACAAATTAAAGACCACTTAAAACGCGCAGTGAAAACACGCACTGCCCGCGAAAGTCGGTGCACGAACGAGACGGAGAGGTGATGAACGTGGTGTATGCATTGGACATTGTAAGTATGCGGAATATATGTATCAAGTGCGATGTATGCGAAACGAATGCGCGTTTTGGCAGGGATGCTAGAGTTCTTAGTGCTGATCATAATCTAGATGGATGGCGGGTGTGGTAAGGTGGGCAGAATGCGTTGAAGCGATCGTGTCAAGCCGGATTGGGATGAGGTCGCGAGTACACGGGGAGATGGGGGGACTGTGCACGTGTGGGTGGGACGGGCCGAGAGTGGAACGTGCAGATGTGATGCGGATGCGATTGATTGTGAGGACTGGCCAATCGAGAGTGGGAGAGAATGATCGTACATAAATATTGGCGTCGAACGAATGAGACGTGTGGCCAGTTCCCGGACAAGAAATATGCTCTATGAGTAAGTAAGCAAATAACAAGAACCAAGAAAGCCGGGGGAGCAAAGGGGGGCCAGCGGGCCGTCTTGATCCAAAAAGAGGTTGTACAGGTGCGGTGTGGTATGCGGTACGCTCGTGGGCGCAAGTAACCCAGCGTGATAGTATGTCCATCGATACACTGGAAGCCGGAATGGGTCGTCAAGGGCTGCAGTAGCAATAAATAGGGTGCGACGTGCAGCGGGGTATCTGCTATGAGATAACCGTAGAGGTCGTCATGAAGTGCACGCCCGCTGAACGAAGGCCGAGAACGCGTCGCACGTCCGACGTAAATCGTAGCGAGTCCAGCACAGGCAGGAGATCGAGCAAAGCCTCGTCCGAGGGATCATGCGTCCAGCCTTCAATGGGTATTCCATTCGCTGACAAAGTCGGTAAGAACGAGGAGGTTAGGAGAGCGCCACACGGCGATCACACACCTTCATTAACACTGTAGCTGACAGGCGAGTTGTCTACAAGACAAACACGTGAAAGATCTGCCTCTATGACGGAGAGATCTTTGGTATAGGAGCCATTTGGAAGCTGTGTACACGACTGGAAGGGGTGTTATTCCATGAACGAAACAACACGGGAATTGAAGACATACATCACGGAAAAACCGGTGCTCGAGGATGCCGCGCCCGGCGTCCAGCCAATCTATCACAGGATCTGCGTATTCTTGCATTGACGCAGTGAAGATAACGAGTGTATACCAGCTCGAGACCTAGAGCAATATGATGAGGGGTGAATATATGCGAAATTGAAATTGGCGCACCGTCCGAAGAAAGAAGTCAACAAAGGGTCGTTTGTAGACGTGGTAGAGGGTGCTGCGGCCCCCAAGCACGACCTCAACCATGTGTCCTGCGCCCTGATTCCGGCGGCCAAAGGAGCCCAGACTGAGGATACCCGAGCCACTGCCCTGGAAAGGGATGGGACGTGATGTAGAGTGGATGAGCGTCTCGTCGAGATCGAGGACCAGGGTCTTCGGCTGGAGGAACGTCTTCCGCGTTGCGAGGGTCGCCGGTGCAGGACGCGCTTGTGCAGGCGAGGTTTCCTGGACTACGACGGAGGGGGGCGTGTTGCGACGCGGGGTGAGGGCGCGGGCGAGGGAGAGGAGGCTGACGGGCGCGGTGGCCGGGTCCGCCACGAGGTCAACGGGTGTGTCTGCGGCCTTGCCCTTGAGGCCTGCCTGGATGGCGAGGAGGGTTGGCCATGGCAGGGCAGCCCAGACGGACTTGAGGCGGTCCCAGACGACGAGGAAGACGCGGATGAAGAAGATCTGGTCAATGACGGACTCGATGTGGGGCTTGGAGCGTGGCGGCGCATCTGGGAGCAGCGGTGGCGGCGGGGGCTGGGCGTCGGCGGGAATGGGGATGACGGGGGACGAGCGGGTGCGGCGGATGTGGGGGGCGAGGAAGAGCGAGGAGGAGGACCAGGAGTTCACGCGGGGGAGACGCTGGTCCGTGCGGTCCTTGGGCTGTGGAGAGGCGAGGACATCGAACTGGCGGGCGACATAGCCGAGGGTGTTCATGGAGGGGCGGGAGAGAGATAGTCGACGGCCGGTTTATAAGAGCGCAACAAACGTTGCATCACAAAAATAGTAATGGCTAGATCCGCAACTACGCTACAGCATGTACCGGAACCCAACACTCTTCGCCCCACGCGCAGCCTCCGCCGCCGCCAGCCTTTTGTTCACCTGCTCAAGGTGTCTCCTGAATATCCAGCACATGACTATCGCCGTCCCAGACGTCGCGATGCAGATCCCATACGAGTTCACGTACGTCGGGCCCCATCCACTCGGCCACACGTATCTGCCGGCCGTCAGCTTCCCCAAAACTACCACAATACGTCACTCACGAGCCTGCCACATTCCCCAACTGCGAGAACGCGTTGATCAGCGCCAGCGCCACTGCTCTCTTCGACGCCGGTTTCGGAAACGAGTTGCTCATCCACGCATATAGCACTATGAACCCCGCGTACGACTGCGCCATCAAGAAACTGGTCCCAGTCAGCCTTTGTCCCCAGTGCCAAATGCCCCGCTTACAATGAGATATACCGAGCCGCCGTGTTCATCGTGCTAATTGAAATCACAAACCCCAAAATACCTGCTGCCAGGGACCCTACAATATGGTAGAATCGCTCGCGCGTCTTGTCTGAATGTCTGGTAACCTTTTCTTCAGCGTCGGTCACCCTCAATTGCGTCGGCACTCACCTGGACAACACAAACGCGAAAATTGCCGTGAACACAAATGGCGGCGCGCACAATAGCAGCGTCACTGTCCCGTTAAACCCCAGCGTCGCGCTCAGCGTCGGGAAATACGCGTTAAACGATAGTGCCACCACTTGCGCCGTCAGCGCGAATGCCAGCCACCAGACGCGCCAGTCGCTGATCGCCATCCACAGTCCAGCGGCCGCTCCCTTCTCCGCATCCGCTTCTTCTGTCACCCCTGCATCCTCTTCCATGCGTCGCAGAGCCAGCGCGCGCTCCTGTGGCGACAACCATGACGTCGTTGCTGGAAAGTCGGGGAGCATAAACATAGCAATGATCGCAATTGCGATCGTCAACGCGCCCTCGATGAAGAACAGCCACCTGCAATACCGCCGTCAGTCGTCGAAATCCATCCATTGTCGTCATATTTCCCGGTCGTGTGCCCCAACTTTAAATCTACACACGTGCGTAACGCCGATAACGACGTAGTTCCACGAAAACTACCCGACGAACGATGGTAGATAAGATACTCACCTCCACGCTGCGTGCCCGAGCTTGCCTTGCAAACCGCTCAGAATGCCCGACGCCATTAGCGCGCCGAATGCATTGCTGATAATGTTACCACAGTACAAAATGGCAGTGCGCAGGCCTAGCTCGTCACGTTTGTACCATTTCGAGAGGAGAAACTAAAGGGCCAACGGGAGAAGAGTTAGCTCAATTGTTCTGGTCCTATCGCTTGATACGCGCGACCGTGCACTACCCACTGCTCTTCCAATAGGTAATTCGCATGCCCGGCCTTGAAATTACCAGACTTTCAAACACTCACCAAAGCTCCAGGGAAAAACGCAGCTTCGACGAAGCCAAGGAAGAACCTGGTGAGGAGTGCACCCACGAAACTGGCGGTGCGGGTCGCACAATTTGAGCACGTTCGAGGTCAGATGAGATAAAGCGACGACTATCAGTATGGATTGGTCAACAGATTAGAATTTGTGCGTACTTGTGCGCTATCCCTGGCAGTGCAAGCGTACACATTCAATGGTCTTTGCCTATTGCCAAATATAGGGAGCTCACCTGTGAGGCAAGAAATCGAGCCCCATACAATCATGCATGCCGGAAGGTAGATGGACGGCTTTCCAATCCAATTCAAAAACATGTTTCTGTGAGCATATACCCGATAGGTTAAACAAGTTAAGTTTCGCCGGGAAGAGCGCACGCACGACGGGATTTGCATAATAATGTATCCAACATATAAGATGGAGAGTAAAGTTGCGAATTCCGTTCCTATATTCATAATAAAGTTTTTCGATGGGCATGTGTAGACACAATTGCTAACCTTGGAGATGCAGATCAGTCTGAAATCCGCGCAGACGGGCCGCTCTGTGAGTCATAAATGATGGGCGTCAACTGTTGATTCCGTACGGGCGCTTGTATGCGTGAACCACATACCCTGCATTGTTTCTGTCAATCTGTCGAATTTTTTCAGATCATGCCACATGCATTGCAAATAACTCATCCGACTTACATAGTTGAGGATATAAATGACGACCAGGATGCTCATACGCAAGTCAATCTTCAGGAGGAGCCTCTTCTCCAGTGCCTTGCGCGCCTCCATCCCTCCGAATTCGGCATCTGGATCCTCCGGACTCGCATTGGAGAGTGCGCGTATATCGCCCTTCTCTTCGGTGTCCAGCTGGTGGTCATGTGCAGACATCGTGGTCGTCTTCTGTGCTAGGCTGTAGACTCGGATCTGGGCCGACGTGGTAGTTCGAGCGCAGAGCAGAGGCGATAAAGGAAGCTTAGACCGATTTCGTCAAGCTTCATATATGCGGATGGTGCGCATGGCGTTTTCTTCCACGCCTACAAGCTCTCTCCATAGTCGGCAAAATGCAGGCGTAATGACATACGCTTTACAAGGCCTTGCCCCGCTTAGGGTACGTATTGCTGCCTGGATGCCGTAATGGGGGAATAGCGTGAAGAAGGAGGGCATCATATGGAGCGAAGGGAAGAAGCACCATGCGATCAGCCAGCCGTCAGAGGCCAGCAGTCAGAAGGCCATCTCATCCCCGACCCTCCCCAAAAAACGATGCCCCTATAAATACCCCACCCCCGCATGCGGCCCGGATCTACCCCGCACGGCACGGGCGCAGCGCGCGCGCGAATGGCAGCACGTGATGGGAGCGAGACAACGCGACGCGCGCGTTGTTGATCACATCAGCGCACGACGTTGACCCAATACCCCACGCACCACGCCCGTCCGCGCACCGTGCTGCGCATCCCGCCCGTGTCCAGCTGCCCGCCGGACATATATCACACTCGGACTTACGCGGGGGAGATGCCCCCGCCTGCGTTGGGCTCCCGCCCGCTCCCCGGCTTGCGCACCGCCGCCGCCGCCTACACGCTCGTACAGGATGCGCTGATGGACCTGCGCTCGTCGCGCGAGAGAATTAAGGAGGCACTCGCCGCTCTGCCTGTGCTGCACAAAGACGCTCTCGCCGGCGTCGATCTCGAGGAGCCATGCCCGATATGCCTCGTGCCGCTCTCGAACATACTCGCGGCCGCGGATGCGGCGGCCGCTGGTGCTGCTGAGAAGGAAGAGGATGATGCTGAGGAGGGCGAGAACGAGGAGGCGGCCCTCGCAGGGGTGACCAAGCTCGTGGGGTGCGGGCACATATTTTGCAGACGCGAGTGAGTGGCTACCTATTTTTGCAGGACGTGCGCTGATCCGCGCGCTCTAGTCTGACAGAGTGGATTCGAAGCCAGGCAAGTACTCCCAGCTGTATTTCAATCCGCTAACGCTGGTCTAACACTGGCTGTTTTATCTAGCATGGGAGCTGTCCCACCTGCCGCCACACATTTATGCACATCCAGCCACTATCGGCTGGGTCCGACGACGAGTCCTCTGACGGGGGTGAGTACATCCCCGGCATGGAGGAGTTTGAGGACGATGATGAGGATGCCTACCTCGACGTCGATGGGTTTACCGACGCAGACGCAGACGACTTTCCATCGGAGAGCATGGAATTCGACCCCGGCCAGACGAGGTTGGCGGCCGATGACGACTTCGATGGCGACCGCTTAACTCTCATCTGGGGTGAAGGCTCCGTCATGGGAGACACGGAGCCGATTGACGCCGGCGAGGATGACTTCGAGGAGGCTGATCAGGGCTACGAATGGGGTCTCACTGACGGCGAGTCCGAGTCCATGGCATCCTCGGAGCCCGGCGATATGACGATGGCGGACGAAGACGCGACTGCAGACGTCCACAATGGTGCGTTTGCTCAACGTCGTTCTGCCTTGTGGATGGTCCAATTGACGGCTGTTGCTTTGTTGCTCTTCAGTGTTGGATCGGGAGGTGAGCGTCTCGGTCCATGAGGACGAGAATGTCAATGTCAAGGAGGGCGAAGGCATAGACGTTGCCGTGACCCAGCAAGACAAAGACCTTTCATAATCATAGAATTTCCAGTCCCTGAACCAATAACCTCATATTGCGATGCGCTTCCCGTCGCTGCTTTCACCCATAACTTAACCAAGCCTCACACCTATAAATGCAGTCACCTATTCTTTCTCATAATCTGCCTTTGGTGCCCATCCACCCATTTTGCGTATTTTTTTTTGCATCCACAGTGTATCATGTTTGTATGAATAAACTATTTTATATCCCCAGTTGCAGCGCCGGTTCCCTCAAATCACTTCTACAATTGAGTATGTCTAAATCAGAGCACTTAAGATTTCCTCTATGCTAGCACTCTCCCTGGTCTCTTTCCACACCCCAGTAAACTTTCCACTCCATCTCGTGCCTTTGCCCCCTCCCTTGACTGCAAGTTTCATTTTGAGCGCATCGCCCACAACCTTCACCTTGGCATCATCAGTGCCTACCACCAAAACCGTTGAAATTGTTGTGGTAGTTTGTGTGGACGGCGTTGAAGAAAGGATAACAACATACGGCCTGGCGCCATCCATACTAGAGGGGATGACCGACCCAAGGGAGAATGCGATGGAAGTCAAAAATCCCAGTGCGTTGCCCGTGTCGTCTGTTCGGTGGATGTGATGTTTGTAAATCTCATTGGCTTGGTTCTTGTTGACTATTTCTGTAGCGAGGCCTTTAGCTATGTATTCTGCGAGCTCCTGCTCAGTGTCAGTGACGCGCTTTTCTGCCTTCTTCCGCTCGTCGACGACTTGCGTGACGCGATCTGGCACGAGCGAGGTTCCGCAGCTCAGGATTGAGGCAGTGCTCGCCAGCGACGCGTGAGTTGATGTCAAATATATGATAAGCCGGGGACCCGCGAGGAAGTACAGACGGGCGGAGGTAGTGGAGGAACGAGATAAAGCTTCTGTGTGTGGAATGAGGAAGAGCTGAAGGTTATGGATGCTTGGGAGGTGCGTGCCACAGCATCTGTTGCAATTTATTAAGTAAATTGGGGCTCCGTCTGCCGTGTATCAGAAAAACATACGGATTGCGATCCACCCCGTCGATGACAACGACTCGCTTGACACCGCCGGTGTAGTCTTCGGGAAGGGCTTTGCCAACTGAGCGCCCGCTCTCAAGCTTAGGAACAGTTTTTGCTTGCTCTTGAGCGACATTAAGCTCCTCTACTTCGACATGTACTTTGCGACCCTCGAAGACGAGTCTATTGGCTTCAGCCTGAATGGACGCGATTTCCTCCTGGGTCATCCCTCGTGGGATCTCAACATAGCATGGACTAGGATTGCCTGTGAGCGACCAAGAGAGCGTCGGCAAATCCAGCCTGGTCTCGAGTAGCGCGGAGAGCATGTGCTGAGAGGTGTGCATCGACATCTGAACATACAGTGCTGATTAACATGCAAACCCCCTGCAAAGCCGTCTAGGGAAGACTTACATGATCATATCGTCGTTCATATCCTTCGTCGCCGAGCGCTACGGTTACCTTTGCGCCTGGCTGGAAAGCTAGCAAGGCTGTATCGGGGTGAAGGCCGTTACGAATTTTGACATAATGAACGGCGTGTCCGCCATGTCGCTTGGCCTGCACAACCTCCCAGGTTACACCGTCGGTTTCGCTGATAATACGCCCTGTATCGGTGGGCTGGCCGCCACCCTCTGGGAAAATTACCGTGTCATGTAGGAGAACGTGTAGAAGGGGCTCGTTTGGGACATCAGGGGCAATAACCGCTTTCTTTCCTTTCTTCTGCGCAGAAACCACAGGGGGTTGGGCTACAGAAGCGCTTACGACGGTGGTCTGCAGTGTTCGGAGAAGAGGATCACCTGTGCGGGTTGCGTGAGCGGCAATAGTAGGCGATACAAACACTAGAAGTTGACAGTACGTTGGCAGGCTAGGAGTCCGACAGGAACAGAGATCTTGGGGTCTGAGGGGACCTGCAACGTCGGCGAGATTATGCGATGGTAATCTGGGGGAGTCGTAGGGGCGATAAGATACGCAGTGGCGGCCATTATCGTCTTTAGTTCTCGCTACTTATTTGAGTTCGATTGATACCACACACTGGTAAACGGAAGAGAAATGCGTATCATCGTCAAATCATCGTGTGCGGTTTATGATTGTGGCATCTGAGAACGTGTCGGACATCGGCGAAAGTCATGCGAACACGACGGAAAAAGGGCCGTCGGCTCATCCGAACTTGCACAGACTCCCACTGCTACATAATTAGACTTTCATGCTTCCCATCTATACTCTTCCGGTCATTTCTGCTGGTCCAGCTGAACATATCTCTGACAAGTCCTGATACTTTGACGAACTAAGCAAATCATTAGTCCATTGGTCATGCCGGCCACAAACCTCCCGGCGCTCAATGCTCTAGACAATGAAGACCAACCTCTGCTAACAACTTTTGGTGGTGCGAATATGCAGTCTTGCTAGTGGCTGCCTTTCATACCTTGTCGTAGGGGATAATGAACTGGCGATACCTTCCGAAGAAGAAAGAAAGGAACTAGAACGAACCTTATTGAAGAAACTCGACCGCCGGATGTCCATTCTTGTCCTGATATACATATTGAACTGTGTGTTTGTTCATTTTTCTCTCTAAACACAGTTAAGTTGAAACGAGTACCCAGATATCGACAGAAATAATACGCCGTAAAGGTTCATTCAGCGTACGGAAGGATACTCGCTCATTCCTACTTCCTCAGAGCTGCCCGCTTATTGGGATATGAAGAGGACTTACACTTAGAAGGAAATCAGTTTGCAACGATACTCTCTATCCTATACATAGGATACATATTAATGCAGGTACCTTCGTGAGTGCCATGATTTACCTTCCTTTTGATATTGAGCCAATTGACCAATTCGGCTACAGTAATATGTTTCTAAACTATATAGGAAAACCTTCGATATATTTACCTTCGTGCATGATTATTTGGGGTGGTCTATCTGTTTGCACAGGTACCTGATTTTTGGCTGATTTTCCTACGCATTGACTGAATACACTCCAGGATTTGTGACAAGGCATGTCTGCTTTGAAGGTCGGTCACGTCTTTTCTGACCGCCCTTCAGCTATTATGGCGCCATGGTCATTCGATTTTGTCTCGGGTTCGTCGAAGCCGCCTTCTTCCCTGGAGCATTGGTATGTGTATGGAATATACATTAAGAATGACTGCTCATGATTTTCAATACACTTAGTTTCTACTGGCCAAATGGTATAAACAGAGTGAATTATCGCAACGCACAGCCCTGCTAGCATGTGGGATTCTCTTGAGCAACGCATTCGGTGCGCTCATAGCTTCTGCTATACTTGATAATATGGAAGGAGTGTGGGGCTTCAGAGCTTGGAGGTATGCCACCCTCTCAGGGCGAAAAAAATTACTTATTAGTCTTTAAGATGGCTCTTCTTTGTTGAAGGCACTGTCACGATTCTTGTCGCCATTTGGTCCATGTTTATTCTCCCAGACTTCCCAGAGAATTCTTCCAGCTGGCTTACACCTGCTGAAAAGGCCTTAGCCATGCAGCGCATGCAAGAAGACGCGGGAAGTCGCAGCAGGCAACAAGACCTTGATGCACCCGATTTGTCCAAACAACCTCTGGGCCATTTTCCTGGATTGCACTTAGCTGTGACTGACTGGAAAGTGTGGTGGCTTTCTGTTGCATTGCTCTTCCTTGTTACATCCTTATCCTTCAATGTTTACTTTCCTACACTCACAGCAACACTCGGATATGGGCCTATTGTGACATTGCTATTGTGTGCACCTCCTTGGTTATTTGCAACAGGTGTAGCATTGATACTATCTCGGCAAGTATCATGCAACGTCTTTCCAGATACTGCACTGACGTTAACCCGGATGTTCAGGCATTCTGATAGGGTAGGCGAGCGAAGCAAGCACATTGTGTCCTCCTTGTTTGTTGGGATGTGTGGCTTTGTTCTATCCATTTCAACGATGAATACTGCCGTTCGGTATATTTCATTGTAAGCTACGACGTCACCTTCAACATTGCACCAGCTGACACATCCTAGATTTCTTATGGCGCAATCCTATAGCGCATTCATTTGCTTCCTTGCATGGGCTAGTGGCTCTGTGGCGTACCCACCTGCTAAGCGTGCTGTTGCATTAGCTCTAATAAATTGCATATCGCAACTCGGAAACGTCATCGGATCGTGAGTTGTCTGCAGTTGAGACAGAAATGGCACTGACTTCTCGTTCCACTGTTAGTTTTGTTTGGCCACTATCTTGGGGGCCGACATACAACAATTCATACTATATATGCATGCTTATGAGTTCGTTAAGCGTAGCAATGTGTGTCGTATTCCGACTGCATCTCGCTTCGTTGAACCGTCACTTGGAAGAAGCGGAAGGGTCACAAATTCGCGGTAAAGGATACCGATACATGTTATGATACCGCATCCCACGACGTTGTGATCTTCTGCAAATTCTTTTAGCCAGAAATAATCTTGCTTAACATTCAAGTTTATCTTGGTTTGAATGCAGAATATGGACGCTTAATAGCACGGTCGTGAGTACAGCGACTTAGAGGGAGTAACCTCGGGAAAATGTCGCGTTATCTAATCCGACCTCATTAATCATTAATCATTTCGCATCTCCTGATCCTGCACTGATCTGCCGTTCTAAACAGGCTCAAGTTCCTTCGGTAAAAAGCGCCTGGTGTGTCGATAATGCCCATCTCGGCGGTTCTCTACCTTTCTTGCAAACTCGTCCCACCTTGAACTGTATCCCACAACTTTGTTTGAAGCTGAATAAACGATTGCCAAGTCAAACCTCAATCGCTGACCATGAGTGCTGCTACTTCAAGAGCCTTGACAGACTGGTGTTTTACCCAAACAGGAGGCGGGAAGGGGACAGAAGATGGAGAATGGCTTCAGGTCTCGTCGTTCCCTACTACTGTCCACGTTGAGCTGTTGAAGTTGCAGAAAATACCCGATCCTGTGAGTAATGTGGCTATTGAGTCTCTTCTTCCTATCACTGAACCATTTGATCCTTGTCCTCTTAGTTTGTTGGCCTTCACGAATGGGACGTACAATGTGGGTTGCAGAATGCATCTCGCAATCACCTAACTAATCGATAACTGTATTCTAGGGGTTGGAGAGAAAGCATGGGCTTTCAAGACCGTATTTGAAGTCACGGAAACAGAACTTGCATCTCGGCATGTTGACCTTGTATTTGAAGGCCTGGATACTTTTGCTGAGGTCAAGCTGGTAAGGCGGCGCTATTTTCACCCTTTGCTTTCTTCATTGATCGTACTTTCGATTAGAATGATACAATCATTTTGAAGTATGTCTGGCCCAACACTCCGTGCTAATATTGTTGTTTATGAATCTCGAATGTAGCTCGGAGAACCAATTCGTTTCCCATCGAATCCCTGTCAAATCACACCTCAAAGCTGGCAAAAATGAAATTGTCATCAATTTTGAAAGTGCCTTCCTCAAGGGAAAAGACATCGAAAAGGCTCATGGAAAATTTGCCCTATGGAACGGCGATTCCAGCCGTCTCCACGTTCGTAAAGCACAATACAAGTACGTTACAGTACAATAAATGCGGCCAGGTTCTTACCTTGCACCTAATTATAGCTATGGATGGGATTGGGGTAAGCTTACCCTACATTTATGCCAACAATTGTTAATGGACTCTGTCAGGTCCGGTCCTGATGACGACTGGTCCATGGAAACCTATTAAGCTTGAGACGTATGAGAATCGCATTGCTGATCTTGACATCAGAAGTGAAATCTCTGTTGCCCTTGATGTCAAATTGTCGGCCACTTTTACATTCTCCGAAAAAACGCCTGGCTATGCATCTTTCATCTTGAAAAAGCCTGACGGCTCTGTGGAAGCTTCTGCTGACAAGATACCAGTGAATGGCGCTGGACTCGCTAAAGTGCAATTTGAATGGCAAGCAGGTGAGATACAACTATGGTACCCCGTGGGTTATGGCGCGCAACCTCTCTACACTGTGGAAGTTTCACTGACCGATAAAGTGCGTGGCAACAAGTATAATGACCGCGCCTGTGAGCGAACATCATCTCCTTTTCTTTCAGAGTGGAGTTCTCCTTGACAAGAAAACCGACAAGGTTGCTTTCCGCCGTGCCCTCGTCGTCCAAGACAAATTGATTGACCAAGAGGGGTTGACTTTCTTGTTTGAAATCAACAACGTTAGGATTTTCTGTGGTGGTGAGTGTACTGGGCTGTCGTCCCAGACACCGGTCCAATATCGCTTCTAGGTTCAAACTGGATTCCAGCCGATTCGTTTTTGACCACGTATGTTCGCATATTACTTTCTTGCCCATCTTACTGATCGAAACCTACAGCATGACCACTGAAAGATACAGAGCCTGGCTTCAACTTCTCGTCGACGGAAACCAAAATATGGTGCGGATCTGGGGTGGTGGTATTTACGAACACGACGACTTTTATAATATTTGTGACGGTAGGAAATCCTTTTAAACACACGTTCTCGCACTAATCTTTTTTTTGCATGCTAGAATTAGGCAGTCAGTATCCCAGAGGTTCCAGTAACAAACATCTTTCTGATATCAAACATTCTCAGTCCTCGTCTGGCAGGATTTCATGTTTGGATGTGGCCAGGTAATTTTTCCATGTTGAGTGCTTTGTGTTTTCACGCTTTACATCCTGCCAGTACCCGGCGTATGATTCGTTCCTCTCATCTGTCCGTGAAGAGGCTACTCAAAATGTGAAACGATTACGGCACCACCCGTCTGTCGTTATATTTGGTGCGTAAGTCGCTGAAGGGAGTTAAAGTCTTGCTCATAGCTGCAACCGTTATAATTATCTAGCCGGAAACAATGAAGGTGACATTCAAATTAATCTCGTTTACATCACAAGCTCATGCACCTTTCATTCAGATTACCAAATAGCTGAATCTCTGAATCTTGAGCTTGACTACTCCGACGAAACATCTGATTATCGCAAGACAAATTTCCCTGCACGTTTCATATATGAACGAGTACTCCCTGCTATCGTCGATGAATACTCCAACATTCATTATCATCGTGCTTCACCATACAGTGGTCAGGGCAAGCCCACCACCGACAAGACCCTAGGGGATTTGCATCAATGTTCGTATGGCTTGAAATGCTCCAAGTCACTATGCTCATTACCTTATTTGTAGGGAACGTGTGGCACGGTTCGCAAGAGCCATGGCATAATTGGGATATCCTCGCAGGTAGATTCGTCTCGGAGTTCGGGATGTAAGCGACGGTTTCATCTGTTCGATGCAACCCTACTTAATGCCAGGAAATAGGGAAGGATATCCGGACATACGCACGGTTGACTATTGGCTCGGTGAAAATAAAGCTGAAAGGTTTCCACAATCCAGGTCTATCTCCCCTCGGTTCTTTGGTGCTCTGGCTAATTTGTCTTGTCTTCTAAAGAACTAATAACAACCATAATAAAGCGGATGGATTTGAGAGGCGCTTGGAGGTGAGTGTGGAGTTGGCTAAATCTAACATATGAATGACTTTCTATTAGCTATACCTGATGGAGAATTTCAAGCACGCATTTGACATGGAAAGGTATGTTCGTGTGACCTACATTACATTCCTAATCTTATCGGAGATAGCTATGTGTATTACACACAAATAATGCAGGCGGAGACATTAGCGTCCGCATATCGTCTCTGGCGCAGAAACTGGAGGGGGAAGGGTAGAGAATACACTGCAGGTGCTCTTGTCTGGCAGGTATAAAAATACTCCGTGCTATGCGAGACCTCACTAATAGTTCTAAACTTAGATCAATGACTGTTGGCCAGTAACATCATGGGCCATCGTCGATTATTTCCTGAGACCCAAACCAGCATACTTCACCGTGGCACGAGAACTGCGGCCTTTCACTGTTGGAATGACAAGGAGGGATAAGAAAACCTTTTCAGATGACCGTTCCGCCGCCGACTTGACCATTGAAACTTTGTTGGAAATTTGGGCCACCAACAGTACTCTTACCGATAAGAAGGTAACACTCGAGATTACCTCGTTTGACCTGGAATCCGACTGGACCGATCAATGGAAGAAAGAAGTAGTTCTTGCTGCAAACTCCAGCACCGAGTTGTTCAAGGATGACGTGCCAGGACAGCCTATCCGGACGAAGCTGAGCGATGTTCCCAAAGTCATTATCATTTCTGCCCGAGTCCTAGACGGTCAGACTGTACTCAGTCGATATTCTAATTGGTATGTCTCTGGGAATAAGTTTGCTTGCGCACAATTTGATTGTCCATCCACGTAGGCCAGAACCGTTTAAGTATATCCACTTCCCAGCAGTGAAAGATCTGGGACTCACAGTGGATGTCGGAGCCGATGGAGAGAGTGTCACCTTGTCGACCAAGAAACCTATCAAGGGAATTATACTTGACGTTGAAGGCGCTGAAGTGGGGTGGAGTGACCAGGCCATCGATTTGGTGCCTGGGGATCCTCAGACTGTGAAAGCCATTGGCTTGAAGGGCAGGGAAGTCAAATTGCGATTCCTCGGTGACGGTACCGCGTAGCATAAAGAAGCAATTAGGATGATTATGTTGATCCCAGAAGTGGATTCATTTACCTTGACCAAATGTTGACTGCCTTGACACAATTCAAATTGTTAATGCCATAAAAGACATGGATTATGAACGCGACATCGATATTAATAAGATAGTAATGTATGCAAAGCATTGCAATCACGCAGAAGGAACCATACCGCCGGCCATGTAAAAAATACAACCTATACCCGAATATTTGAAAGAAAAAAAGCGACGCGGGGTTGCTGTGGGGATCACATAACACAACATCGGCTGTCTTTCTGAGGTACTTCGGAGGGCGGAGGCTTCAAATTACGATCTGAGCCTTTCTCAATCTCAGCGATGCATAGCTCAAAGACTTGTGCTATTCGATTACCATGAGATCGATGGCGCCGATGTTGATAAATTAACATTACTCACCAATATTAACGTTGTCCTTGGCGCTGGTTTCGACCCAAGCGGCGTGGTTTTGCTGAGCTAATTTTTCGCCTTCTGATTGTTCAATTTGTCGATTAGGAGAGCTACAGCAAAAGGGGAAAACTCAATTTCATGCAAGAAACGAGCAAGAGACAAAAAAAATTACATACCTAGTTTCAAGATCGGTCTTTGAGCCGACTATAACGCAGGGCACAGCCTCCGTGCCACCAAAGTCAAGGATCTTGTCGTAAACATTCTGCACCATGTTAAACGAGTTCCGAGAGGTGACGGAGTACACCAGAATATACCCATGGACGCCTATCACGTATTTCGAGTTCATGAGCGAGTATTCGTCCTGTGCACACAATTACATTAGTCTTTTAAGAAGCTAACCCGATAAGTAGTAGCTTTCGAACCAACCTGGCCTGCAGTATCGACGATGTCGCATTCAAAGTCAACGCCTCGGTAATTGATCACCTTCTGGAATTCCGTTTCCATAGTGGGGTGGTACTGGTCTACAAAGTGGTGTTCAATGAACTGCTTCACGAGCGAGGACTTGCCTATGCAGCAGCGGGTAAGCAAACACCATGACGTATACGAACAAGGACTGACCGACGGAGCGCGAGCCCATGACTACAATCTTGCGTCTTCTCAAGCTGTTTCCGCCGGCCATAGTGTACACAGAAGCGAGAAAAGAGGACCAGCGGCAAGGTGCAAGAACAAGAAAGGGGAGGTAGACAAGAAGAATGGCCCCGTCGCAAAACCGGCCTTTTGATGATTTTGAAAGCCTCGAGATTCCCGGTATGTACCTGCCCAATTAGCGAATATGGCTGAATTTGTTGCAGGATGATTGGACTGCTGTCCGCCGCGTTAAATGGGGCATAAAAATATCACGTTGTCCGAGTTTCAGCTGCATAAATGAGGCCGTGAGGAACAATGGTCCGTGGATGCTGAAGAGCGCTTCAGAGCAAGATAAGTGGTCTGCTGACTGATTATCGGTGATAAATGAAGGTGTGAGCTGTGCCATTTTGTACGTCTACACGTCCTGGGCCTACAGTTCCGGACCGAGGACTTACTTGCATGGTGTAGGTTTCCCTGGATCCGTAGTTAACGCGATCCGAGATGTACAACCGGAACCAAAATAGGCGCCCACGTGACTGCGACGCGCTCAAGTTGAAATTCCTTTTATGTCCAAATAGTAATTTTACTCTTTGTCCAGTTTCAACCATGTCTGCCACCGAGTCTCCTGTTGCCACTCCCATCCAGCCCCTCCACAACCCGTCGCTTGCTGCCCAGGTCTCCGTTCCCCAGGCCCCCCTCGGCAATGTAGCCAACAGGGCGCCTGGCATGGGCGCAAAAGCCCTTTTGGCAAAGAAGATGGCCAAGAGCCAGTGCGTTACTTGACTTGTCTACCGATGAAGCTGACCCGCAGTCCAGTAACCCTGCATTTATTTCACCGACGGACAACATGTTGACTCCATGCACGCAGAAACTCAGTGCCGCCAAGAAGAAGCACTTTAGCAAGTGCGTATATCAGCCCTCTTGCCAACTATGTCTGACATTGTTCCAACAGAACCACCAAACCCATACAGCTCTTTTCTCCGTCGAAGACGTCTGACGAAGTCAGCGACGACGATGAAATTCCTGCACCTAATGGTCAGGTCTCTGCCTCAGCGGGGAACACAATGGAGGTCGACGATGAGAATCCCTTCTGATCATCCTTCTTGCTCTCTTTTCCCCTGTCTGGCTGGCCACTCACTCTTCCTGCACCTAGATGCTGCAGGTCCTACGTACACTCGCCCCCATCTTGATTCGTTCGCTGTGCAATATTCCGTTCTGCTGTAAATGTTTCTGTACCATGTACTTATCAATTACCGGTCATGGGATTCTTTCCCACGGCACTATATACGAGAACGCGTCACTCATCTCCTCTTTGAACGCGCGTACAGAACGACTTCACCATGGACCCGACCTTTAGCATGCCAACTACCCGTGAAGAGATATTTGACAATCTCAGAATTATCTCGGAAAATCTGAGGAACGGCGTTCAGGCTGGCCAACTGTCCAGCCAGTAAGATCCCAATCGACCCGTACGATATTTCTGCGCTCACTGCTCTGCTTTTAGACAAATAAAGACGCTTATTGACGGCCTTCCGAGAATTAAAGAGCCCCGGGTCGTTGAGTACGGGGAGAAAGGCTCGCCAATTCTAGTTCTCATCCCTTAGGCGCGTGTGCTGATAGCGTTTTTAGACAATTTCTGTCCGATCTGCTTCGTGCCATACCTGGTGATCCTCACTGAAGAAGAGATGGCGTCCGCCATGGACTCGCCTGCACACCCCGTGGAAGACATGGGTGTGACGAAACTGACACAGCCCTGGCAGTGCGGACACATGTTCTGCAGACGAGAGTGCGCGTTTCCACCTAGCCGATGTATTAAACTTCCGGCTTATCGTTGTCAACGCGCAGCATCTCGAAATGGATAGCCGATGGCGTATGTGCTGTTCCCTCCCTTCTTTGAAGTGGTCAACTGATAGATAACTATAATTCATGGCGTACCATAGCACGCATCGTGCCCTATGTGCAGGCGCAACCTGCTGGAGAATCCTAATTCAGATCAGCAAGAGACAGAAGAGGAAGTGGCCGATGTTGCTGCGCGCCTGGCAGAATTCACGCGAGTGAACGAATTTATAAGGAACGAGACGGACCCCCTGGTGCAACTTTTGCTATCCAGTAATGCTGAACACGGAGATCTGGAAGGAATGTGGAGAAACATGGGGGTAGCAGGAGCTTTTCTGCCAGGCGAGGCACCTGCTGATGACCGCCGCGAGTACTCTGGGATGTATTCATGACACTCATTCTCCCAGGATTTTAGCTACGGAATGGATCATAGTATATTTATCTCGAATATGAGCCCTGTATATGTAAGTAACATGAGCAGTGGACATTGTCCAGGAGAGATATCAAATCCCTGTGGGGCGATATACTGGGTGCGGTGCAGGGGTAGCATTATATTTAGAAAGAAAACAGCAGAATACTTCCTAGGTGTGATGATAGACGGTGATTATGAAAACAAGATGCAAGTCCATGAGATAAGAGAGTAATCGTCCAAAAATATTCTTCGAGCAAATGTGCATGGATGGTGTGCGGTAAACGTGTGGTGATTTAGCTTCTGCGGAAAAACCTGAAGAGATTCCGCTTGACGAGGTAGTAAAGACACTGCACCAATCCACGATTAGTGCGACGAGCGCAGACTGAACAAACTGGAGGACTCACTCCAATGAATCGAACGACGGATAGTCCAAATGTCGAATACAGGATGAAAGTGAAATACTTGTGCTCCTTTGCCTGCAGTTCCGCGTCGTCGGTAGCGGAGTTACTACTTGGTAACCCGTTGATGTTCTCAATGGCGATAGCAAGAGCTGCGTTTGACAGCATCCACACTGCCACCAATCGAGTGCGGAAAGTCTTATTCTCGTCATCCAGGGTTGGCTTCTCTGGCACTTCCTTCTTGTTGATCTTAGTAATCGCACGAGTTACGGTCTCTTTGAAAGCTGCATCGACGTCTGCCTGTTCCTGGGCCTTGTCTTCGACAACTGCGGCATCTGCATCCCCGGATTTGGACGAAGAAACAGACGGCAAGGCCTCTGCTTTGTCACTGCCTTTAGTACCCCATGAAACCTGTAAACTACAGTCAGTATAAGAATCGGCGCTGAGACGTAAGTCATGCACGTACGTCATGCAGATTGCAGAAGGCATAGACATTCAACACATTGGTAAAGCTCGGAGCAATGCAAAGATATTGAATAAAGCTAGAGAACATATGCCACGGGTCGCGCTACGAGTTTGACGGTATTAGTTTGGGGGTTTTCTCTTGAGGCAATGGCCACTTACATATAGGAACGATGCAGTAAAATAGATACCTAGAGTGTACATTAGCGACCGCAACAGAAACTAGAATCAGCACGAATACCCTTACCAAATGTTGCAATCAAAGCTGCAATCAAAGGTGCAGTAGAAGAGCTGAAAAAATTATTGAAACTGAAGCTAGCAGTCTGGATGGATGTTGGTTGATTTTTTGAAACTAACAAATATTGTGGCATACCAGGAATGATTTCACCGTCAGCCAGATGGAGCACACAATGAGGTAAAGCGAAAGGAAAGCAAAAATCCTATAAACCAAAGCATTAAGGTGATATTCAGTTTTGATAAGCAGTGAATCTGACCATAATGTAACAGCGTAAGGCACCCTTTCTCCCTTGGGGCGATTCCCCAAGGCCAAAACAAATTGCAAGGCCAGTAGAGACAGGTATAACCACTTCAAGGATAGATTTACCCAATGGGTCTATTGGTCGTTAATAAAGGTGGGTTTATGTTGGAGAAAGAGCACGCACGACTGTCGCAGTGCCAAAGATATATATGCCTTGCTCTGGAAGCAAGTCGATGATGATGCTGAAAGTGAGCCACATATTGGCCAGTGCAAACCAGGAGAAGACGAGTGTGAAGATATTATACTATAGATAATTGAATAATGAGCGAGAAATGACGTTTTACCGGCTACGCACCAATGCTTGAATGTGAAGGAAGAGCATGCGAATGGGTCCGTGCTTAGACTTGTAGAAAGAGAAAAAGTGAACAAGCGCATACTTTTGCGCATAAAATATTAATCTATATATGAAGCACTAGACATGAAATATGTACTCACCACTGAAGCCGCAAATGAACCATTCAGCCAGCGTCTGCGTTGACCAATGAGTTCAACAGCCGATTCAGGCACATCTGTTTCTGCTTTGCTCGGCTTGACGTAAGTCAAAGTCCATCGTTCCCCAGCTTTAGCAACAAGTTCGAAGCACAGGATACGATCCTCAGCTGAAGTACTAGGGTGAGCGGAATAGGTTTGAAAGAGGGCATTGGAGCCTACCTAAGAACATGTTTTTGGTAAAAATGTTCATGCCGTAAATGCCTTTAGGTCCAAGGCGGTCTGCCAGCGAATGATCGCCATGGAAGTATTGCTCCAGGGGTCTACCCAAGATCGCGCGGTACCGGTATGCCGAAAATGCACCAGGCAAAACTGACACATAACCGAAACTACTTTCCAATGGTTTGTCTATGATTATCGGGGATTCTAGTGAGAACGACATAATCATGTACCCAAAGATGACAGTCATACCTAATATGTTCGACATCTTATATTCGAAATTCTGAGCCGCAACCAGTGGGTTCAATAATTTCTTTCCTCCTTTAATCATAGCGTGGATTTCACCTATAAATTTGATTTCAGAATCGGCCATTAATCGTTTGATGATACTGGTTGATCGACTCACCGCAGCATCCCCCAAGATTAGCATTATTATAGAAAGCCTCCCATAGATAGAAGATACTTTTATGACCAGGTTTGGTACCAGCATCGATAAGAACACAAATCTCCGGCTAATAGGTGGTATCAGAATACAAAATCTCGTTTCGCAAACAATAGATCCCACTCACTTGAAGCTGTCTACCGATAGCATTGAAAAGCCATCGATGAGAGTTGATTTTCTTCTGATTTTTGGCTTTGAGAACAAGAATAATTTGTACCGGGACAAGATTATTCTGATCGTTCGGTTGGGGGAGTACGAGCTGAGGAGTTGCGTCAACCGAAAGTTGAGTGGTATACTGTTGAATATGACGTGCTATTTTTAGACTTCCTTTTCGGTGGCATTAGAAATAAACAGACCTCGAAAATATGAGCCACCGTATCCTTCTCGTCGACTTTCTTTTTCATAACACCATCCTGGTAAACTCCAACAGTAGCCAAAATGTCCAAAACACTCTTGTCCATAGGGTCCAAGCCATCAACGATGAGAGCCACTGTAATCTTCTGCCAAGCAGGATTGCCTTCTTCTGCACTCTTCCGCCAATACTTAGACTGTTTCGTTTTGCAGATATCCCGAATATTAAGCATGACACCGTGCAAGGTGCGCGCGTACAGGGTTTTGTCTTCGTTGTAAGATGTGACCGCAATGAGGAGCTCGGTTTCGCGGTTGTACATTTTGGTTCGCAACTTCCACCCGTTTGCCTCGTTAAATTCGTCAGGATCGCACGTTGCTGCTGTGTATCTCATATGCCTGTGGAGCAACAAATTAGCCTTCTGCCCATGCGGAGTTAAAAGGATTCCGCACGAAAATTCCGTAGTATTAGTGTCAGAGTACTTTGTTTCAATGGCCGAGAACACTGGAGTGGGTACAGGGTATTCTGATATAAAGTTTCCGTTAGTGAGCTTGACTTTGCGAGTGACACCTCGTTTGATCGTTTGGCGTCTCCTCCACGCGCTGTCAATGCCGTTCGTAGACGTCGAAACAGTAGACATAGGTCTGCCAGCATAATAATCGCCGTAGGTATTAGGGTCTATCGGCCTAAAATGATGTTAGTGGGTATGTCAAAAGTACTGAGACAACGCACTCACGCAGGAGGATAGAAACCGCCGGAGAAAGTCTGGCCAACGGTGAGAGGCTGTTTTTCGATATATTCGTCGTCTTC
This sequence comes from Hypholoma fasciculare, assembly GCA_016801325.1. Classification (NCBI taxonomy): domain Eukaryota; kingdom Fungi; phylum Basidiomycota; class Agaricomycetes; order Agaricales; family Strophariaceae; genus Hypholoma; species Hypholoma fasciculare. Next base: position 65,169 of record JAEKIV010000005.1, read on the forward strand.
GTGAGCATCATAGGCTGGATTTTGCAGGCTGGTCGCGCTCTCGTAGGGGTGGGGCAAGGATGGTGCCCCAAGGGAGAAAGAATCCGCGTCATTCAAGTGGGCTTGACCAGGGTGGTCTGAGAAGGGATCATCTAAGGGCTCGCCCCTTAAAGTTGGAGAAGACATATTCGGACGGGTTTGCCTGGCGGCCATGGCGGGCTGCGTCTGAGAGGGGGGAATAAACGGCGATGGGGGGTAAAACAGACCGTCAAGGTCGTTGGTTTACTTTAAGCCTAGTACCTCGGAGCAGTCTGCTAATTATGATCTGGTCGCAACACCCGCCTGTCATGCACGTGATCTAACTACGCTTTTAACTGCTGCGCAGCGGCCAGCCGCACGTCGGCGACGCGTCCGACCGTGACGCCGCTCGCAACTTTCCTGCCGCTCATCGCCTCCGTACAGCCTTTCCTCGCATTGCGTATCTCACTCGTTACAACAGTACATAAGGACTTGCTTAAAATAGTACGATCCTTATATGTATATTTATATCTCCACTTAATGCCACTTCTTGATGTTCAACTCGTTTGTTCTGTTCGTTTCCACTGTTGGGTGCATGGCAGTGTCGCGCGATCCTTGGGATATGGAGGCCGCAAAAATGTTTTGAAGAAACGAAGGTGAACAGCGTTCGGACCGATTTCGGACGTCCATTTCTTTGCGTGCGTGCTCATATGTTTCACTGCCCTTTGATTTGTTCTGCCACCAGTGAGAAGGAGACTATTGCACAGCTGTTTACATCCTCTTACATACATCCCGCTACACCTGTATGTAGCCAGTCAACAATTTCGGGCCTTTTATTCACGAAAATGTTATTGGTGGACGGCCCCTTCTCTATATTTGTCCACATGTTCGATTCCGGGACATCGAGGTTGCCGGGCGGAGACCAACCCCTCTACGAAGTCGCAAATTCTCGCCTCTTACTTCTCTGCTTGTTGCTTAGTCCTAACCTCCTCTTTTGTGTAAAAGATGTCTTCCGAGGCTCCAGCTGTGATCTTGTACCGGTAAGTTGCTCCTTTACGTGCTTGTGCGTTTCTGAATCTGACGTTAAGCGCTGTCCTCAAACTTGACCCTGACATTGAATAATTATTGCTTATAAACGACATACATCGCCCTGAAGCTATGATAGTTCTCCGTTCACTCACAAAATTGATAATGTCCTCGCTCTGAAGAACGTCCCCTATCAACGCGTTCAAGTAAGTTGCTAGCGATCACATGTGCATCTCGATTGATATCTCTAACTCATCGTAGGTCTCGCCTTTGTTGCCTCGTCCTGAAATCACAGAATATCTTGGGATCAACTATCGTCGAATCCCAATCCTGGCTATTGGGAATGACGTGTACTGCGATACTAGGTACTCAATATTTCGCAACTTTGAATAGCTGGGAGAACCGCCGTTAACTGCCTTTTCTGTAGCATAATCACGGCCGCTCTAGAGCGGCGTTTCCCCCCGTCTCAGGGATACGGGACCATATTTCCGAAGGGAAAACACAGCGGAAAAGCGGATACCGGGATGATCAAAGCATTCGCCAAATCCTACGCCGAAACTGTCTTATTTGGGCCTGCAGTGACTATGATTCCATGGGCGGCTCTCCCCGAGGCTTTCATAAAGGATCGTTCTGCTGTGAGTCCAAATTCTTTAGTCATTTCAACAACTTATCAGGAAACAACGAATAGCTGGTTGGAGGACCTATCGATCCTAAAGCTATGGCCGCCCGCAGGCCCGCCGCCGAAAGTGTCCTTACTACCAACATGGTGAATATTCCTCTTGAAATTTCAGCCATCAACTTAGGCTAACATCTATAATAACAGGCATTGATCGAAGAACAACTCAGTGATGGTCGCGACTGGCTTTTTAACACAGAATTGCCTGGTCTGGCGGATATCTCCGTCCACTTCATTCTTGCATGGGCAAGGACCTTCCCGGCTACCGAAGCGCTTTTTGACAAGGGCAAAATTCCGCATGTTATTCAGGTGAAGATTACTCCGTATCAATTTGAGCTCATTACTGAACAGTGAACGCTCATATCTTCTAATAGTGGCTCGACCGCCTTTCGAAGTTTTTCAAAGAGCACGCATCTCAAAACGTCTCCACTGTGATTAAGGGCGAGGACGCAGCTAAGACGGTCACCTCTTCAGATCATGAATCTTATGATGTGATCGGCTTTGATGAAACCGAAGCGTCGCGCCTGGGTGTGTCTGTTAGAGACACTGTTCAAATTGCTCCAGATGATACAGGTAAAAAATTGGACATTGTATGCATTTATACAACAATTTCTTAACTATTGACAGGTCGCAATTATCTGACTACTGGAACGCTCGTTGCTCTTAACCACGAGGAATTCATTTTGGAGGTCTCAGCCCCGCAGGGCCTCATCCGATGCCATTTCCCCAGAGCTGGGTTCACCATCAAGGCCGATAAGTCTCCGAAATTGTAGTAATTACAAATACGCCTGATTATCAGAACGGGTTTGTGGTTGTCGTAGCCCCTTCATGCTGGAGGTGTACTGGAGCCCGGAATTGTCAATGCAATCCAATGAATGATCATCGATCACCAATCATATACATGCAGAGACATACACGCCCGGTATTGTTGGGAAGTACAGAACGAAACGAGAGGTGACCATAATGAAATAGATGCTGCTGGTTTAATCTGCGCATCATTCCATAATTTTCATGCCCGAAGATGCTTTTTGCATACAGAAGAATCCCCTTTCTATAGAAGACATCGAGGCAGAATAATGGGCAAACAAAGCATCAGCTTGTGTAATCCAAAATATCACGTTAAGCGCGCTTGAAAAACCAAGAAGACTTGGGGAAACGGCGCTAATAGTTGCAAGAAACGAGGACGAGCCTCGACGAGCGGAATCTTACATTATGGCAGCTGTTGCATTGTGGGAGTTATATGTCCACTTATCCAACGCTATGCATTTGCACAATTGCAGCAATCTAGATATTGTTAACCTCGCAATCCGTAAACTGACCGACAGCGATCTTCAAATGCCTGGATCATCAAACCCGAAACTTTCCCAAAGAACGTCGCAGATAGCCCAGCATGAAGTGGATTCGCAAATTCATAAGTCAGGTCAAAGGTCACCCAGGTCGGTCCGGGTAAGTCAGCTATTTCGCTGGCAATTTCTGACGAAGACTGAGACGGGGCGGCACTGTGGAACCTCCAAGTAGTTGATAGAGCGTTGAATAACGGCGTCGTCGAAGACGCAACAGCCTGTAATGGTAATGATTAGCAAGCCACACGAAAGGTATGTTTCTGGAGAATACACACCTGTACGGATTTGAAAGGCTCGCAAGTGACTGTGCTGAGGTAGCTTTCCTGGAAGTTCATGAATCCAACGGTGAGCTCCGCGTCCACGACCGTCTTTCCCAGCATAGCCTTCTTCAGAGCGCCATCGTCGATCTGCGAACCGGTGCAGAAGGGAATGAATTGCGGGTATGACGCGATGTCGGCTACGACGGTATACAATTCCTTCGCATTATACCTGCATAGTTGCTGCGGGTAAGATGGCTATGCATGCCCTGCGGGTAGAGTTTTTCACGCACGGGAAAAGTCGCTTTTCATTGAAAACCTGACTTTGTGATGCAAAACTAGGGAGAGATGGTAAATTAGGCAGAGAGAACAGTGTCCGATGGAGAGGCCTGGGTATAGAGCGAAGTAGCCCAAGGGTCGTGCGTGAAGGTAACATGGGACAGTTTTTCTAGGCACAGCGATCGATGACGCGCCGCGGCGGCTGCGCCGGAGACGCGGCGCCGGGACCGCTTGCGTACATGTTTATCTGCGCCGGGTATCTTTCTACCCATCATGGGGAGCGTACAACCACTTAGAATATTTGCATATGTAGGACTTCGTGGAAACAGCGTGACTAAGCATAACTTATGCATAAATCGATAGTGAGGACATAATACACGGTCTCCTTTCATCCTTTTGGTGAGCAATGTCTACGAGGCTAACCCAAGAATTCAGTGACTTCAGGGCAGTCGCGCGCAATCTGGAGATGAAGTCAATTTTAAAGCAATTAGAGGAAGCCGGAATACTGACATGGCCTTCTTGTTGACACTTATAACAAGTCTTGTTCTTGTTGATATTTGCTGCTGCTGGTCCGGCAGGAATGGAACCATCATTAAAAGTAGTGCCAGGAGCAGCAAGGCAGTCCCTGGACCAGCCTTAGAAAGATATTGAGGTGAAAAAACGAAGCTACTCACCTGGCCAAATGGTTGGGCCCTCCGCACCGGTAGCACTTCACTGGGGGTAAAGTAGAGGTATTCAAAGCGCGTCCAGGGGGAGGTGCGCGTGATGCAAATCCAGGACCGCCCACACCAGGCGGAGTTTGGCAGTTACGAGCGAAGTGGCCGAATCGACCACAATTCTAATGCCGAAAAAGATATAAGCGCGTATGAACGACTGTAAATGAGATATCTCACATAGCACTTCTGGTTAACACCTTGCTGAATCCTCAAACTAGGACATTCCGCTATGGGCTTCATGAACAATCTTATTACGATGGTTTAAACGCGGTGCGTCTAACCTTGAATGTGACCTACTCCCCCGCAAGAGTAGCATTGCTTGGCAGCAACAGTTCTAGGAGACGGACAAGCCGAGGACTCGTGTCCTGGTTGTCGGCAGTTATAACACAAACGCTGCTCAGACGAGCAATTCTCAGCAATGTGGCCGACTGAAGCAAAGTTAATACATTGACGATGAACTACGGTGATGCAAGTGCAACTCACGATTGCCGCATTTGAAGCAACCTTTCCTAGAGAATTGGTAGGCCATGCTGCTCCGGATTTAGTGGCATTGGAGTAGAAATTGGGGTTGTATTGACCTCACTTCTCCCGCTTCCAACTGACCACTGACAACTCTGCCTCCTCCAAGTGACGAAGGTGATTGGTGTGAAGGTGATGAACTGAAGACCGTGGCACGGGCAGTTGATCTGGCAACACAGATCTGCCAAACGCCTGCCCTAACAGGGGGCTTACGTCATGCGGATGCTATACTCGCGGACCCAGAGGCGCCAATTTGCATGTGCACCCGCTCGACTCAATCCTCCCCGGGTCCGGCACCTCTGCCGACAAAGATCTCCATGACACCATCAGCTTCTCCAGCGGTCTTATCGATGCGGAACTCTGGACATTCGGGACAATAGTCTATTGATTTGACCGATGAAGAAAGATAGCCCCACATATACCTTAGCTTGAAAACGCCTAAAAGCCCAGTATAAAAGGAGCCGCCGCTGTTATGATGGCGTAGCGGATACGTCTACGTCTTCTCCAACTAGATTATAGTCAAGCGGTGGGTACTTCTTTCGCGCTTTTCAGACATCTGCGGTCTCACTTCGAGTGTTCAATACAGGCCTTTGCAGACTCTACGCACCTCCCAGCGTTCAGGCGACCTTCGCACGTTCGCGTCCATCGCGCTTCTTGTTAGGATGAAGAATATTTTCCTCTGAGGTGAGCGATGGTCTGCCTGGTGCTGTACTCTGGCGTAACAGTGCACTCTGAGTAGGTTCATGAACCTGGGATGACGTTGTTCCACACCCTAGCAATAAGCGACGTAACGAGCAGGCGAAGCATGGCTCAGCGTGTGGCAGGGGATGTTTGCAGAGGCATTCGATGATTTGCCAAAATAATACATGTATTATATTTTGGAATTTAGTTGCTTCCTTTCCGTCATTCATTTTGAGTTGAGCACTAGACTATTAGCCCAATTTGTGATATTGGCATTCTTCGAAGTGACAGACTCCAGGGGCCACGGCAGTGCCGGCGATATGTACGCAAATCACGCCATTGATGAAGAGGATGAGTTCATGTAGCCTATAAGGTTATAATTTCCTAACTGGCACCTACCGAAGAGTATTTACTTCGACACTTCATCATAGCAGTCGTTTCCTTTTTATTCCCTCTTGCCCGCCCGAATCCTGCTCCTTCTTGTCATTGCTCAGTTTTATGTAAAAATACCCCTGCTTGCTGCATCATCCTGACTAATTTGCCGGCCCGCTATGCACACATTACAAATGGTTTCAGCCCTATTCTGGCTGTACTTTCAGTGATAACATAGCGGCACCGTTTGCGTCTCGTCCGGCTGCTTATGCGTTATCATCTTATCGCCAAATTCGCAGCTCTGTTAAAGTACAATGTGGGATTTTTCGGGCTTTCGTAGTATCCCCTCTGTTTGCTGGCTCCCTACCTGCCCAACTTGTGCCCAACAACGCTGTCGATATGTCCTTCGAAAATTTCGAAAAATCTCACTATGTGGCTCTGGGAGATGCTATAGACTTATCCCATCATCTGTCAACCCTGGCCAGGAATCGTGTGCAGTCTCCGCTCAAGGGCTTACAGAGGTACTATGGAAAGCCAGGAATATTGAGCCTTGCGGGCGGTAAACATCTCTCAAAATGCCCAGTTCGCCAGTATACTCACCGCCTAGCTATGCCTCAGGTCTACCGCATCCTTCATATTTTCCGTTCGACAAAATCAAAGTCGACGCATTGGCCTCTGACACATTCTCCGTTGATGCGCACGGGACCGGGCCCAAAGGCGCTCTATCCTGGATCTGGAGCCTGCTTTCTAACTCCAAGGACAACATTATGCCTATCACTATACCCAAATACCCAGAGAATCCCGATGATATTAACCTGGCAACCGCCCTGCAGTATGGTTTGGCGAAAGGTCTCCCGCAGCTGCAAACGATTGTACACGAATTCTCCATGACCGTGTACAAACCAGCGTATGCTAACTTCGCGACCACGATGCACGATGGCAATACAGATGGTTGGAATAAAGCAGTCATGACGCTGTGCAACCCTGGAGAAGGGATTTTGACTAGCGAATGGACCTATCCCTCTGCCATTGCATCTATGAAGCCGCACGGCGTGAATCCGGTGCCCATCGGTATGGATGGCGAAGGCATGAGCAGCGTTTCTCTTCGTGAAGTCCTCTCAAATTGGGATGAGGAAGCTCGCGGGATGCCAAGGTGCGGATCGTCTCGATTCTCAGACCAAGTATAATATGAAATTGTTATTCATTAGGCCCCACGTCATGTATATTGTGCCTGTTGGACAAAATCCTACGGGGGCAGTAAGTATACCGTTTAACATATCAACCACATGCGCTCATTTCAACCCTTAAGACCATGCATGCACAAAGGAAAAAAGAAATATATGATATTTGCGTCGAATATGGTGCGTCCGCTCTCTTTAACTGATGTAATGACTTGAATAATATATTGGCCAGACGTTATAATCGTTGAGGATGACCCTTACTATTTCTTACAAGAGGGACCTTATGTGCCTCCTGCGCAACGCTCTTCGTCTTCGGCAGCTAAACCCCCCGTCACTGACAAAGATTATATCAATAGTCTTGCCCCTAGTTTCCTGTCGTGAGTATCATTTGCTACTCACGGAAGAGGCCAAATATTGAATCCAGACACGATAGTGTCGATTATCAGGGGCGAGTTGTGCGGTTGGACACGTTCTCGAAGGTCAGTCTCCACAATATAATAGTGCTTTGAACAATTCGACTTATTATCCAATATTGTAGACGATTGCTCCCGGAAGCCGCTTGGGTTGGTTCACTTGCAACCCAATATTTGCAGAGAAGTTTGAGCGCCAATCTGAAACATCTACTCAACAGCCCTGCGGATTCGGACAGGTATTGTACCCCAATGTTTAAATGAATGTTTGGGTGTTGGCGTTGACACTCGACTTAGTCTATCATCACGGAGATGCTTCTGAATTGGAAATCCACTGGTTACTTGCGGTGGTTGAAGGGTACGTATTGTACATTACGTATAAATTCATGATAACACTGAATGCCGCTGGCCGTAACAGGCTTGTGTGTGCAGTACACCCAGAGACGCGACTTCTTCATTGATTGTTTGGTCGAAAAGTTCCACATAGAAATTGTTCCAGTGACCCAAGAGACTAGATTTATGGGCAGCGAGAGATATGCCGCCTCTGAGAAGTTCCCCGTGACATGGTACAATTCCGAGAAGACTCAGAAACGAAGGACCCTGTTTTCCTTTGTTCCCCCCTCCTCTGGGATGTTTGTTTGGGTGAGTATGCGTGCTGCTCTATACAAGTTTTCTTTCTCGTGTCCAACATAAATCGTCTGTCCACTATAGCTTCAATTCAACTTTGACAACCATCCGAAGATCAAAGAGGTTGGCCAAGATGCACTAGAGATTAAATTGTGGACAGCCACCGCAGAAGCTGGACTTTTGGTTGGACCAGGTATGCAAATTGTGCAGCATAGACATTTTCTATCTATTTATACGTGGCAGGTGCGATGTTTTCTGCGCATCGCGAAGAAGTTCCATTCGATGCACCTGGCCATTTCCGCATCAGCTTTAGCAATGCAGGGGTATTTTATTTCTCCGTCTTGTCATCTTAGCTCTATGCTAACTTCTTCACTTTCAGACTGATGATCTGAAGAAAGCCGTGGATATTTTGGCGGCAGTTCTCAGAGATTTTTATGAAAACTGATTTATGAGGGATGCTGTCCAGATGAGGTTATGCTTTTTGGATATAACAAGTGTATAGTAGATTTATGTGTTTGATGGGATGATATATGCTTTATGTACGAAGACTTCGAATGATTATCAAATTATTATGAATAATATACACCGACAATATTTCATTCACCACAAACGCAAACCCCTATGACCCAGTTGTATTTTCAACATCTTGAGCAAATGTCGCAGCAACCAGCATCGGAAATACTAAGGTGGCGTCCGCAAATACCTTGAGGAAGTTTATCAACGAAAAAGTTGCAAAAAAAAGTTGCAAATGTACTTTCACAGCTTCTGCGCCAGCACGTATCTTTCCCCACGAGATAGCTTCATCCGGTCGAGCACCTGAATCTGATCCGTCGAATTCTTGCCCCGTATTCTGCGATGAAGAGCGTGAACATATATACACAAAAGAGTAGTAGTTTACCGACGATGAATACTGAATAATCGGCTCCGTTACGCTAAAAAACAGCGGTTAGATTGATATATAGAATCCAATGTAGAAATTACAATGAGCATCGCGTTGGCAATCTGATGTTTACAGACGCCTCCTCCAAGCACAATCATCCCAGCTTTACGAGATTTGCGTGAAAGCTCGTTCAAGTCTCGTATATCTTGGACGATGTCCAAAACAAGGCCAGGGGACCTGAAAGAATGAAAATAGATCATGTCGCCTATTGAACCATCTGTCAAAGCAGGACAGAAGACGGGGATGTTGTTCTGGTAACTTGCCATAAGTCTCGGTACGATCGGCATCGATTTGATTTCAACGTATGGCTCACCTTGTATGCCCAGTAGTACACTGATTCTTCGTTGTTGATTTCCTTACCAAGTCTCCGGATAAAGGAACTGGGTGTCCAAGGTTGGCCAGACGCCTTTTGCTCGGCAAGCATAGTGTCCAGGATAGGCGTTAACCAGTCTTCAAATTTACAGTAATTATCATTAGGAACGATGAGATTTCCGATGCGGTTCATCCCTTTTTTTCGTAGATCGGCGCCGTCGAGGTTGAATTCAGCGAGGTAGGTTTTACCCAGACATTTAATTATATCTTCCTCGATTCCTCCTGCAGTGGTGACGAGAACTTGGACATGCTTATGTTTGACAAGGTGAAGGATGACTTCACGTAGCCCGGAGGATATCAAGTTTGATGTATACCCCAAGAATATATTGCAGCGGGTGGCTGCACGGACCTCGGGATCGAGATATTCGTCGACTTCGTTTTCTGAAATGGGCTCATCTGAAAGCCTCCATTTTCTCTAGTTGGAATACTGGATGAGGATGGGCTGACGCAAGCAGATGAATGAACACACCATCTGGTTCACAATATGGATGGCCTTGCCGAGGCTGTTTGCCTGGAAACCAATGCGCTCATAGCTTTGCAGGAAGCCCTGAAGGCTCAACGGTTTTTCGAAATTTGGGCCCTGTACGGAGATCGCATCGTCTGGGATGGGCTGGGAGGGTTGCAGAATGGCGGCGGCTGCACCTCCGGGAACATTCGACGCCATGATTGGACGCAGCGCGATATGATTTCCCGATCAAAAGTAAAATCTTGAAGGTGTCGCCAAGCACAAGCAAACACGATGGCTCCTTGCGCGCTGGGCGACGAGCGTTCCAGAAGATGCCCTCCAACCTCAAGCTCAATGCAGTTGCTTTCATTTCTCCCCAGAATCATCCGATACTCATAAGAACATTCTCCAAGCAAGATGACCACGCAATAAAGTATCATTACATTGCTCATACAAGCCTGGATGTCATCGAAGAGCGAGGTGTGCCATATGCCCCTCTTCATGCACCGCGAGGTTAACTGGATAGCAAAGTGGCAGCTTCAGGAAAAGCCGCTGACTGCTACTTAGGATTGTTGTTCTCTATGGAAGATGTCGCCGTTTACGGTTATATTACACCGCTCAAGGTAAAGATCGTCATTGCCCTGCCATTGTCGGACATGGTCGTCCGCGACACTGATATCGTAACGGTGGGTGGAACTATATCTTCTGTCCTTCCGCTACTCACCCGCCATGCAGATTTTCAAGGCGCTTCACATGGCATACTATTCGTCAATCGCGAACCCTTTCCTCAAATTAAATTATTCAGGGGAGGGCAACAGCGAGCAAGCAGCACTTTTAGCTGTCGGGAATCCTAAATGGAAGAATTTCAAACGCCGTGTCGACGAAATTAGCTGGCTCGTGGGGCAGCCTTCCAACCCATGAAATTTATTGCCTGTCATTGCATAAAGCCAGCCCAACCTTTCTTCACGGTTCTAGTCAACGCAGTTGGGAGCCTATGGCCATGATCTTACTGTGCTTTGCATTCAGACTTCATCCTAACCGATGAGGACCAACATTCAACATACCTTCTATTGACTTGGTCTTGCTGGAGCTCACTGCGTCTAAGACAGATACGAGGTAGACATTCAAACATAATACATTGTTCAACCCATCACAATCCAAATGCTGCTGCTTGAAGTGCTCCCAGGCTTTCCTTGGCCTCTCGCGCCATGACGCGGACCATATTGTCCTCGTCGGTGGAAGAAATGTAACCAAGTGTCGCACTCATCCTTCGGACGAATACGAGAGGAAAAATTCCTGCGAGATTGACGTCAGCCCCGTCGTACACTAACTTAGTTGCTTCTTTAATCAGTAAAGATAGGAAGTGAATTGCTGCACATCGCAGAGGTGGAAGTTTGGAGTTCTTTAAGGTTGGGTCAGAATCCAGCATCAGGGTGTCTCCTTTCGTGAATGCATTTTGCTCCTTAGCCTCCCCTGTCAAATGTTCTTCCTCCGACTTGGGCTTCCGTTCGCGCAAAGGAACATTTTCGATCTGGAGCAAGTCAATCATTGCCTGCGATAGGTCTTTCACGTAGGGCAACATCGCCAATGGATATGTATTTATACATTCAGCAAGAAGCGATAGCGAAGACGTTCGCAGGGCCGTTGGTATGTTGGCTCGCCGTGCCGTGGTAAACAGAGGTGGCACCAGTATGTCCACTGACAGATAAATTGAGACGAGAAACAGCCTAGCATGAGTTCATAAACGTACCGTACAAGCCCAGTGCAGTCCCACATCGCTGTATAATAGATCCAAGAGCCTCGCCGATTCGTAGTCTGACATCCAGATCTTGCTGTGTTAGGTTCCCTGCACCAAGTCCATCGAGCCCTCCAGCGTAATCATGAACGAGACCCTGTATAATCTCCTTCCCAAATGCATTGGCCAACATCGCCAATCCCTGGACAGCATTGAGAAACATGTACGAATCTTCATCTTGAACAGCCTGCAGGAATATAGACAGGATTGAGGGGACGAGCGCACTATTGACTTTGTGGCCCTTCACATCCGATTTGCTCACAAGCTCGCGCAGCAGAAGTAGGCCATGGGCGCGGACAGGAAGTATGGGGTCCTGTAGTAGCTTAAGCGCCTTTTGGTAGACCTCCTGGTCGTCCTCGTCCTCCTGTTTCCTCGGTCCTCTCTTTTTCGAACTGGAGACGGTGGCTAGTCTAGCGGTGATGACTAGCCTGGCTTCTCGCGCAAGTGATCTTAATGCCGAGGACCCTTTGAGGGCCAAGGGTTCGAGCTTGACAAATATATCGTTAAAGATAGGGTAGACTCGCGCCGTAAGCGTTTCGTCCGCTGAGACTCCGTTAGCATATGTGCAACCGAGAGCTACACATGAGCTATTTACCTTCTAATATCGATAGGAGCAACGTGAGTGCAGTTTCTATCAGTTCGTCATCGGGCCCGATCACTTCCGAGTCAGGAGCTTCATCGTCGCTATCAGCATCCTCAAGTATATCTTCCACCGGAGAACGGGGTCGTCTGTGTGGACCAGCATCGGCACCAGCTTCGAGCGTCATGCTGGCCGCATCGAGCACATGAAAAATAAAGGATAACAGATGATCTGGCTTTCGCAGGATATTCGAGGTGGTTCCTTCTGAAAGTCGCATTTGCATTTGCATGATCATCTGGAGCTTGTGCAATGTCCTTCATCCATAATCTTAGTATTTGCATTGAATTGCCGTTCTGAAGTTACATACTTCATAGGATCCTCATTTGTTCGTCCCTTCATATCGCGGTAATTCTCAAGGAGTTTGATAAACATTGAGGACGCAATATCTCCACGGTCGATGTTTTTCAGGAATTCGACGAAGTGGACGGGGTCCGGAAAGAGGTCGAATACATTCGTGTCGAGATCGTCTATATCGTTATCTGCATTTTTTGCGTCACCTGGCATGATAATGGAGGGGCTCGAGTCCTGCTGGCTATTTCTAGTTTAACGTAGATTTTTCAGGTGTTTGAGAACACTTACAGCTTTGATTTCCAAATTTTACCTTCCAGACCGAACCTCCATGCATAGTCCCTGCCGTCCTCTATGACGGACCACAAAGTGTTTGTTCCCTCCGCTCGATCAATAATTTTCCCCCATGACAGTAGTAACCCCGTAACAGATTCTTTGATTTGCGGATCTGCCAACCTGTTACGACCCATATCGAACGACAAGGCATATACACCTGAGATGATAGGCGAAAGCAATCGAGAAATGAATACTGGAGAAGGTTCCGTGTTGGAGATCAAAATAGTCAATGACCACAGCGCATCATGGGCAACCAGAGTCTGTTCTAGATGCTGCCCCGAAGCTTCGCGAAAAGGTCGATGGAGTATGTCCAATATAACGCTAGCAGCCGACGGCGCGCTCTTTCGAATAGCTTGAGGCACGATTGCTCGAAAAATGACGAAAGCCGCCGCTCGTTTGTAGTTTGGACGTGTGTCGTTCACCAAAATCGTAAGAATTTGCGGAGATATCGCTTGATAATAATCCTAATTAACTATTGAGCTTCGGATACAGAGAACGGACGTCTGAAACTTACTTCACTTTTCATACTCGATGGAACGCTGTTCAGCATCTGCGCAATCTGTTCAAACTTCGCATCATCGGCAGTCATTTCGCTGGAGGTGAAAACAGCATCGAAGAGGCCTTTAACGCCATGTGGGCGAAGGAGTTGTTTTGTGAGGAACTGGGCGCAGGCCTTGCGGGTATGAACAGACGGAGGCGGCAGTGTCGACGATATAACATTTGTAAGAGCTAATATCGCTTGAGCGGGAGTCAATCTTTTTTGAGGTTAATGAATGGCTCTAAGGAAAGTTTATAAACGTACAGACGCAGGAACCGGGTAACCAGTGGTCTCGCCTCGTGCAGGGGTGCCACAAGGTCAGAGGCCTGATGTTCAGGGAGCCAGCCCAGCGAGATAGACGGAAGAAGAATGTCTTGTGAATGGTGAGATAAAAGAGTGGTCGCGATCAGCGTTTGTGATATCCGGCCTTGCGCTCCTTCAGGGAATACAAGCGAAAACAGCGATGTGATCAAGCTCGACAGTAGCTGCGAAACATCCGCGTCGACGGTCAAATCAACGACCTTGGAGATACCCTCGTGTTTCTGAACAGTGCTGGGCCATAGTTCGCAGACTCGTAGCATGAGGGGTTGCACAGCCCATTTGAAGGTGATAGACAGCAGAGTTCGCATTTCAGCGAGGTCCCTCGTGCCTATGGCAGGCGGCGATCCTTCCTTGAGGGTCTCTGACTCAGAGTCATGTAAGTCAAGAGTTTTGTGAACCCTCTTGACAATAGAGAGGGCTTCTCTTCCAGTCAGAAGCTGAAGGCCCTCGATATTTCTCGTCAGACTCTGCGTTTCTTCGAGGGGCAGGCGAGAATAATAGTTGGATAAGCGGATTCGCAGTAGGGTTTCAAATGCAGTAGAAAGATTCGCAGGTGCTGAAGTTCCAAGCAAGACAGCTCCATCTGCCAACGCCGAAGCCAATTCTGAGGGGGACGATGTCATCTCGAGTCCAGTAAGTATGTCATGGTGGTTGCAAACCAGTCACATATTGTGTGTAAATGCCGTTATGCATCATATTCCCACGCAACACCTAAGCAAAAAAACCAATTTCGAGTCAATTTCGAGTGCTTCTTCCTTCTGTATGTGTCTACAATAAAATAACCTCGAAACAAAATTTCACAAGGTCAGAGGTCGATCGCAAGTGAGCCACTTTCTTCTTGTCCTCAGCACCATCCCACTCGGCCCACAAGTCTGGGGAATTAATTTGTATTTGGTTCCAATTTGGTTCTGTAACTTACTCCGTCTTGGGCTATTTGGTCTCTCCAGAATGCTCACTGTATCTTTCTTGGACTTCAATAATTAATCAATGTTTCTAAATGCCCGTGCCTCTTTATCTTGTTCTCGAAGGATTATTCGATTGAACTGCTCCAAACATTACTTCTCGTTTGAAAATAAGTAAACTATGCTACATAGTACTTACTACTGTTATTTCTTGTGACGATAATGGTAGGCATTCAGGACTTCAATATTTCAATATTAATATTTTCCGGAGACCGAGAGTCAGGATACGGAGTCTGGAGAACTATATCAAGATTCAACACGTATGCCCTATAAAAAACGCTATAAAAACAAAAAATCCTTCGAACCGGGATCGAACCAGTGGCCTTGGGATCACGTGATATCCATTACAGTCCCACGCTCTTCCAAACTGAGCTACCGAAGGCCTGCTGGAAGCCGTTCAAGTTCATGCCTGTCTATGAGCATATATATTGCCACATATTGCGCTACATCCGAGTCCCTCCCAGTTTCCTTGCAGCTTACTTTCCTTGAAGCTAGAAGTGTGATACAAGGTAAAAGCTTGGAGGTAAGCAATGGCTCGAATATACCGACTTTGGCAGAATCACCAGTTCTAGCTCTGATCAAGCGCTACGTATTGCAAAATTAGGGGAGACTCCGAGTCAGAATTGCTCTCAGTTATTTTTATGTAACTGCCCGTCAGACCCCTTGAAGCTCAGAGCGCGGAGCGCGTGGCCTTGGGAATCAGCACAAAAGAATTCGTCTCCTTTCTATTCAGAACGACGATGCACGCCCTTCAGGCAGTTTACGTGCTGATTTGCGGTCTAAAGACCTCATCCCATCCAGTTAGGTAGTAGTAACGCCAATTGTGCTTCTCTTGGTCTCATCTATTCCCGACAATGCCCACAAACTCGCGTATTCGAAGATTCTCGGACGAAGGTATTATCATCCGTTCCTTGTCCAGAAGAAACGACCCGGAGCGACTTTTCCCTGCCCTATGGGCTCATTGCTCAGTACGTGTGGTCAGAATGGGTGAACCAGAATCTTGACTGATTCCCTATGCTTCCTAACTCTTTCCCGCTTTCTTTAAGACCTCTTGGATCGAATTGAACTCTGACTCTAACCCCTTGACCTCTGTTTCCTCCAGCTTCAAGGCCGCCGTCGTCAGATCATGTCAGAGTTCCCAGCTCTTATGCATGTGGACAAAACGTTTGTTTAGCTTTGTATGTCTATTTTCGCTACCTAACTTTTTCAAGAATGGGTGCGGCGTACATTGGCGTTGTGGCTGCCGCCATGTGAGTGCATTTTACGATTATATTAGATTGGATGAAGCGCTGATCCCTGTTAAATACAGGTTATATGGAGGTACTACTCTTCCTCCCTTTATCGCTCAATAATTCCTCATTTTTCTTCCAGTGTCGTTCGTGCAGGCATGGTATTACTTCGTGAAATATCCACAAGCATGTCAATTTCATTCGATTTTCCTGTCGATCGTACTTACAAATTTTAGGACGTGTGGTACATCAAAGCTCTAGTAAAGGCGTGCACTGCCCTTCAAACTAGGCAGCCGTTTATTTTTTTCGTAGGTCGGATCTATCTGGTTTTTTGAAACCATTCATCAAGCTCTCATATCGCATACCGGTCAGTCAAAGAAACTTTCCCTGTGCAGTGGTCTAAAACCTGTCTAGTATACTATTATATCATCACGAACTACAATAATCCCCGTACACTTGACGATATTGTTTGGTAGGCTTGGATCTTTAGACCGTCTGGTCGTATATCACTGCTCTGACTCGATCTGTAGGAGTATTCTTGTAAGTATCTCAAATACAGTGCACCTTAAATATGACTTCATCGACATCCCAAAGCTGGAGGTGCTTTTCAATGTGAGCTGAATTGTATCGCATGAAAGCTTTTATTAATTGGATTACAGGGACTAATCGGTTTGTTGGTCCAAGGGTAGTATTCCTTCAAGTTTTAGTCTCTAACACTGCTGACAACCCTCTTAAGATTCTTGACACTGCGGGTCTGGAGATGTAAGCCCCTCTTTAGATTGTACGGTATTGGGCGAAACACTTATATTGCAAGTGAGCGGCAAAAACACATCGTTGATTTTGCTCATCGTGAGCGGCAATTACTCGAATGATTACTGTCACGAATTGACTGGTTTGCAGACTTGTCTGGTACTTTCATGCTTTGGTAAAGCCAGCCACCTCACAAATGCGGTAAGAATTAAACTGATCTTATTCCACAGGCTGCTCAGCCGGTAAGCGCGCTATTGTCCAGTATCTGATCTTTGGAAACAAACCGCAGCGCAGCCTTTACAGCGCAGTCGTAAGTTTCCGGCCTCGAAATGGGTAAAGACTCACACCCCATCAGGATGCAGTTAAAGACTTGGGTAGAACTAGAACAACTGAAGGTCCGTGTTCTATGGTGCGATGATCGAATATTAACTTATTGCACTGGATTCTATAGGGGCTTTCTATGGCAGTCAATTTGTTAGGCGCGATCACAGATGTAATAATCGCTGTGGCTTTGTTTCTATTCCTTCATCGGTCACGAACTGGCTTCAAGAAGTAAGTTTTTGAATTATTGGTTACTAGGCCCCGTCATTAAGCTTTAGCTTAACCTCAGATCTGACACTATGATCAGTAAACTGGTGAGTTCGTTCTCGTTGTTATGAGACTCAAAATCCTATATCTCACCTTCTCATTCAGATAGCCTTCACCGTCAGCACAGGTCTGTTGACCAGTGTATGCGCTGTCTCTTCTCTCATTTCCGTGAGCCATACAACTACTTCACTTGATTTGGCTCATCTTCTTTCAGATTTTGGCGTCGGGTCACACCCTGATATATGTCTCCTTTTACTTTTGTTTGGGAAGGCGTGAGTGTGTACAGTTGCCGAAACTGAAACCTCGTTCAACCGCCACGCTCAGTATACAGTAATTCCGTGCTCGCCACGTTAAATGCTAGGCAATGTATCAGAGATCTTGGAGAGAACAGCGATGAACTCTCTTTCTCGCTCCAAGCTTTATCAAAGTCAGGAGAAAGAAATCATAGCTCGGGGGTGAATCTTGCATGCTGTCCTCGTAATTTGCATACCTCTGAATCATCTCTAGAGATCGACCAACATATCAATCAAGATTGATACCGTGCAAGATTTTCTACGGGGTCCACACCAGGACCTTAACGATCCTGTAATCAGTGTTCAAGGAGAGGTCAGTGTATCCGTAATCTGTAAAAAAAAATGATCACCTGATGTCGATACAATCTCTCAGTCTCCCGTTATGGAGAAGTCCTGCTGACATTTGCTGCCGTCTCAGGTGAACGCTCATAGCATTCTAACATTGTTCTTGGTGTATTTGTAGTTTGAAGCGCTAGTTGTACATACATGCCGACATTGATTTGATAGGATAGGTGTACATACATTTGTATCAACAACCTTATAGAACACGGAGTCCATTCTTGTCAAATTACATAAAGCATCAATAATGCATTCGTCTCAAGTGGTCACTCTCTTCGTTCTATCGCACGCAACGAAGCAAAATCACCAACAACTTGAAATTCTGAGTCACAAATACGGTCGTTAATAAACCTTTTCCAGTCCCTTTGGAACATTCTGGATCCTCTTGCGATTGCCGAGCGCGGGGTCTCCGCTCTGAGATCAGAGATCACTACTGTTCTGGACTTGCCACTAGGACTTGCCACTGTTGGCCGCTGTCCACTGTCTTTCAAGCTCGCAGTTAGACACCTAGCATTCTCAACGCTACAATTCAGGCCGTATCTGCCGTGCATTGCTCATTCATGGATCTCAGTTCTCAGAATCCGGAACAAACGAAGCCAGACGACCGGGCCATAGTACAAACTCGTAGGCCTATGAATCTCCGGCCCCAATCGCACAGGGACTTCTTGCATCGATGTATAGGTCTCTATGTGCCCGGTACCGTCTATATGCGCCATGCTTTCCCGGAGTGGACGCCACCGCTAGTTCGAGCAAAGCAAAATAATCGCCGATGTACCCACACCTGCAGCTGTCAGCGTCACTACAAGTCTGCCGGGTTTTTTCAGGCCCAGTGGCTGATTTACTTCTTGCAAATCTCGACGTGGTTATCACTCTCTCAATGTCTTTCAGTACCCTCAAGGCACTTAAGAAGCGTCCGTAATAGCAGATTCTCCATGCATCTGGAAAATGATGGTTTGTTGCAAAGGCTTTGCCAGGCGACGAGTGCGATTTTTACGGACGATCTAAAGGAATCTCAGCACGGGGAGAGGGGTTCCATCAGCAGAGCCTGAAGTATTCATCTACATGCCTTACTGGATGAGTCCTCGATATCATTCAAAACAAAAGTAATGTCGGTCGCTGCCTCGTGGCGTCAAGCGTGCTATAAGTAGCAACAGAAACGCTCACCGCGGACTTCTATTGCAATTTAGATCTGAGGGAAGAGTCCAAAATCTCGTCCCGTTTCCGAATTGGGATTGATCCTATCCCGGTAGTACCTCCCGATAATTTACTTAAAGCCCTGAACTCATCGCTATGCAAACTAACTGCTAACTGTTCTCTTTGTCATTGTCTCTCGCCTTCAGCTCGTTCATCCAGCTGCAATGCTCTCCAATTGCATGATTGCCGTCTACGCAACCACTGGTCTCTTCGCTCTGTGTCTCTTGAAAGTATATTTTCGTCTTGCACAAGTCGTGTCTCTCCCTCCCGGTCCAAAGGGTCTTCCACTGGTTGGAAATCTGTGCGACATGCCGGCAGAGAAGGAGTGGCTCACATTTGCTCGCTGGGGAGAGAAATACGGTATTTTTTTATTTTATCAAGTGTCCCGGTTTTCAAAACACTCAATCGACTTTGCAGGGGATATTTGCTCCGTTACTGTTCTTGGCCAAACACTGGTTATACTCAACTCTGCCAAAGCCGCCAGCGACATGTTAGACAAGAAAAGCGCTATCTACTCTGATCGTCCCGTCCTTCAAATGGGTGGAGAACTTGTTGGCTGGAAGAACACGATGGTTCTTTTGCCTTACAGTGACCGCTTCCGCCGCTATCGACGTCTATTTCACAGTCTCATAGGAACTCCATCCGCCGTAAAAAGATTTCATCCCAGCGAAGAAATCGAGACACGGCAGTTCCTGCGCCGCGTCCTTATGAATCCAGATGATGTGTCAAGCCATGTCCGAAAGTGGGGTTTCATAACTGTTGTCGCTTGCAATTGCTCTCTGACTATATCACCACCTAGGACCGCAGGAGCGGTGATTCTGAGAATATCTCATGGATACGAAGTGAAAGAAAAAGACGACCCCTTCGTTGCGATAGCTGATAGAGCTACTGAGCAATTTTCGCTCTCCACCGCTCCTGGTGGCTTTTTGGTGGATCTTATACCAGCAAGTACGTATTCTAGTTCTAGTCTCTGGAAATATCCGAGCAACGCTGATGCTTTAATTGGATATAGTGCGTCACATACCTCTATGGTTTCCCGGCGCCGGCTTCCGTCGAAAAGCCAACGAGTGGGCGGCGACTCTGCAAGAAATGGTTGATAGCCCTTATGCGTTCGTGAAGCAACAAGTGGTACGATTGAATCCTGTGGTATTTGGTCTTCATCCCCGATAAATTTATTCAGGCATCTGGCACCGCGGAAACGTCATTCACCTCTACTTTACTGGAAAGCAAGCAATTAACCGCCGAAGAAGAGTTTGATCTTAAATGGAGCGCCGCAAGTTTATACTCGGGTATGTTTCTGTTATTCCTTCAGCTCAGACTGATGCGATATGTAACTGACCATATTTGGGAAAAGGCGCTGCTGATACGGTGATTTTTTTTGGATGTTTGTATATTCGGTCTACTCACATACTATCAGACAGTTTCCGCGTTGAATTCATTCTTTTTGGCCCTCTCCCTTCATCCACATGTCTTGAAAAGAGCTCAGATGGAAATTGACACTGTTGTAGGGAACGAGAGGCTGCCTACATTTTCCGATCGGGCATCTCTTCCTTATGTCAATGCACTGGCGCTTGAAGTTCTGCGATGGCACACGGTGGTTCCGACAGGTTGGTTCTACTGATTGTTCTATTTATTGGGAAGAGGCTGATCGTTGCGCAGCCGTTCCTCACCGTGTCATGCAGGATGACATTCATGACGGATATTTTATCCCGAAGGGCGCCTTGGTCATCCCAAACATCTGGTAGAGTCGCGCACTCAGTCCACATCAAGAAACAGATTATTGACAGTCGCCTTAGGAACTTTGCGCATGATTCAAGAGTGTACAAAAGCCCTTCCGTATTCAACCCGGAGAGATTCCTGCCTCTAAAAGGCGAAGCGCCCGAGCCAGATCCACGAGAAGTTTGTTTTGGATTTGGAAGGAGGCAAGTCTTCCTTGGATCAGGTCCGAATCAATTATTGACTCTGATTAATTCTTAATTGTAGAATCTGCCCAGGTACCGATTGCACTTCCCCTGCTTCTTATTCATGTTACTCACCGCTCAATCTGTAGGCTTGCATTTGGCCGATGCCTCAGTCTTTATTTCATGCGCGATGTCTTTGGCTGTGTTTGACATATCAAAACACGTAGAAAATGGGGTGACGATCGAACCTATACACGGAAACACAACTGGTACGATAAGGTATGTCATAATCATCAATATAAAAGTTCCAGTACTTACTTGCTATTTCAGCCACCCGGAGCCATTTCAATGCTGCATCACACCTCGTTCCGAAAAGGCTATTGCACTTATTCTCGCTGAATCTTCTTAAACGTCTTCCTCGACTGAGGAAGACACATTTATTAGTATTTTTATTATATCTTGTTCTATACCCGTTGTCGCCCGTATTCGCGGATTGTCCTTTCAATGATGCTGTAAATCTTATTTCTGGGACAGTCTCTATAAAATGTATCATGTACTTCTGGAACTTCGAAGCTTGCCTCGCTGATTGTCGATACGAGAGCTTTCGCTCAAGCAAATGAATTTATTCAATTATGAGATATGAGCAATGTCGGAGCTTCAGTATATGCACCACTCAGCGTAGCCCAACACATTGCACGAAAGAAACTGGGATTCTCAATCAAGTATGCAACGTGATCACGTATCAATGGCCTGGCGAATCCACGTCCATGTCATTAGCCAGCTTCGTATCGGTTTGGTGGGTCAATTCTGAGCCGTGGCGGGTGTCTTTGGGTGATATACTTTGGATGTCGGTACTACCTACCTCCATAGTATCTTTTGTCGGCATAAGGGTGTCAACTAACGTAGTATCAACCGATGAAAGTCTGACGGACTCCTCAATGGGTTGGTTGTCTGGAATGGCCTTCTCCATTGAGTCCTGGGCTCGCTGGTTGATCGATATGCCTGTGGTCTCCCCGTCCGTATCTTGGTTAGACCCTGATAAATCATATGTATCTCTCAGAGTAAATATACGTTATTATAGCGCACTTGTCAATGTTGATGCTCGTTTGTTTTGGCCCTCTTGAAGGATCCTTTGTATCGAGGCTTGCATGTTTGCAAGAAAGGTTGGATCGGAGAAGACTCTCACATCTGCTACGGCACGTTCGACTATTGGATATCTATTACAGAATCAGTGAAACGCATAATATGAGTTTATGCCATTGGGCTAACCTTTCTACTTCCTGAGCAAGTTCCTTTTGAACCATTTCTTGCGACAGGTACTGAAGTGACTGGTCCGTTGTTAACCTTTGGCGTCCGATTTCCTCTACCCTTGATTTTAACGAAGTATACAATTCCTAAAGAATAAATTATAAGGGAAAGCGAGGTGCCAGTGACAACCACTCCTACATCCTCCTGAAACTGTGTCAAAAGCTCTTTTCTTAGGCGATCAAATTCTCCGGATTTCTTGAACCTATCTATATAAGAAAACTGTGTGAATAGAAACGAAGTCCATCTTCTTACTCTTCGACAAGGACAGAGGGAGTGTCAATAGGCATAGTATTATGATAGCGAAAGAAACATCTCCGAGTCGCTGCCAGCTCGTGCCATGGCCCGTGGGTATCGATTTGGCGCCGGCTTGATCAAGATCTCAATATCTAATCAATTACCGTTAAACGTCGTTCGGAAGTTCATCGTCGCCGTACATCGCCCACCTATAGATGCCACTTAAAACAACGAATTCACTACGGCGTTCTCAAATACAAGTATGTAGCCAGAGATGTGAAATGCTGTACCAACCGTGAAGTGGACAAGGATCTGAAATCGTGAGAAAAGATCAACGATCGGTTCCCGGTATCGCATCAGTTATGATATCCCGTCTGTAGAGCCCATACACCCGAGACGCCTTTACCCACACCTTTTCTCTACCGGTGTCCTTTTCTCAACTCTCGTGGCATCCGCGACTAAAAGACATAAAATCTCCCAAGCCTCGATCGCTACATTCCCCTCAACATGACTGCTGCCACCTTTCCCCCTCTCAAGAACGATCTTCTCCTAAGAGCCGCTCGCGGTAGGCATTTGGCAGTCAGACCTCTTCCTGGCAACGTATAATTGTTCTTGCAGGTGAAAAGACAGAACGGGCACCCGTCTGGGTCATGCGGCAGGCTGGTCGTTATCTACCTGGTACACAGAATATGCCATAGTACGCCGAAGAATTCTGACCAATATGCGAAGAATTCAGGAAAGTACGCGAATCGCACCCGTTCTTCGAGGTCTGTCGTACACCAGCGCTCGCCACCGAAGTGACCGTACAGCCTATCCGACGATACTCGGGACTTCTCGATGCCTCCATCATCTTCAGTGACATCCTCGTGGTCCCTCAGGCAATGGGTATGGAAGTCTTGATGAATCCCGGGCCTCAATTTCCCGAACCTCTCGTAACTCCGGCGGACGTGAATAAGCTGCACACGGTCGTAGATGTAGAGAAAGAACTTGGCTACGTCTTCCAAGCGATCACGCAAACGAGAATCGCGTTGGATGGTGAAGTTCCCCTGATCGGTTTTTGTGGCGCGCCATGGACGCTTTTCGCCTACATGATCGAAGGTGGAGGAAGCAAAACTCTGCAGAAGGCCAAATCGTGGTTGTTCAAGTACCCGGAGGAATCTAAAGCGCTTCTCTTGCGGATCGCAGATGTTTGTGTAGAATTCCTTGTCGGCCAAGTCAAGGCCGGAGCTCAGGTCAATATTTTAGTTGTCACCCTAAAATTTTTGGCTAATCTCATAATGACTTAAGCTTCTACAAATATTCGATTCGTGGGCGGGCGAACTATCACCTTACGACTTCGAACAATTCTCCTACCCCACTTTGAAGCATATATCAACTAATGTGCGACGACGCCTCGCTGAAGAAGGTCTCCCAACAACATCCATTACACTGTTTGCCAAAGGCGCAAATCATGCCCTTTTTCATCTTGCACAGAATTCAGGATACGACGTTCTTGGGCTAGACTGGTGCATTGACCCGCGCGAGGCGCGGAAGCTTGTCGGCGACAAGATCGCATTGCAAGGCAACATGGATCCCAATGTTTTATACGGTGGAAAAGATGCTATCGAATCTGCTGTGAAAAGAATGAGTGAAGGTTTCCGATCTGGAGGCGGAGGGTGGATTGCAAACCTTGGACACGGAATAACACCCGAAGTCAATCCTGAGGACCTACGATGGTTCTTTGAGTGCGTTCATAAATATTCCGCTCTATAGTATCAAGTCTGGAATCTAGAATCTCGTTGTATTCTCGTATATCAATATCATTGGTACAATTTGCTTACTACAACAGTCGTGTCGATTTGCTTAAATCAAATGAATCAATTATCGTTAAAAAGCAATTCAGGGAAGTTGCAAGGAAGTTATTAGATATGGTCAAGTACTCAAGTAATGAGGTAGGCGCTAATCTCGCGGCCATTTAACCTGGCCGTGAGATCTCATGACGTCACGCGTCAGTCTCCAGACAAATAGGCTCGGACTCGTGGTCGACACGTAGTCTTTCCAAAGTCTTTCTATCATTACACAACTAGTAGGAAGAGGCCAAGTTGAGCGCCGAGCGCTGAGGCCCACCGCAGGTAATGTGCATCAATACCTACGCAGATAATTTGATACACATGTCACTTACCCCAAGACCGAACTTTGGCTGACTCGGAACTCCAGGAACATCTGAATTGACTTCGAGAGCCAAGTTTTGCTACTCACCATGATGGGGACACACACTGAGGATAGCCCCGAAAAATTGTCTTCTTCAAGCGCTATTTTCCATACTGTAAAACTCCCGTCTGGGAGGAGAATACCTAACAGGCTGGTCAAAGTTAGTGTTGTGTCTCGACTTGTGTCGCGCTATTCTCAAGTTCCATAGGCGGCGATGTATGAACACCTGGCCTCATTCGGTGGAGGTCCTCCTAATTCATATCATCTCAATCTGTATTCTCAATGGGCAAAGAATGACTGGGGGATGATTATCACTGGAAATGTAATGATTTTCGACGACCATCTCACTCTCGGAAGGGATCTTATCCTGCCACCATCTCTGACAATCGACTCCGAAAATGCCCTTGCATTCAAGAGACTTGCTGATGCCATACATGGCATAAACTCTGATAACGGCGAACACCAACGGGGTAATATAAATGAAACCCTCGCTATAATGCAGCTGAACCACGGAGGGCGCCAATCTGCTAATTTTGTCGGTGGCCGATCCCCTTTTCAAAAGCCTCTGGCACCGAGCCCAATTCAGCTGACCCCCGGCGACTCGTCACTATTATCCCGTGTCTTGAACGGCGCATTATTTCAGATACCTAAGACGATGTCACAGAGCGACATCAACGAGGTCATCGATCGTTTCGTAGAAGGGGCAATATTCGCGTATAAGTGTGGATTTGACGGCGTTCAATTGCACGCAGCACATGGATGTGAGTAGTCTAGTTCTCACTTCAAAATTATGCGAGTTGATAGCGTCGCACCAGATCTCCTTGCTCAATTTCTATCCCCGAAGGCAAGTTATTTAACCACATCATCTTATGTAGCATGCCTGATCAATGACACCAAACTGCAGAGTAATAAGAGGGACGATATATATTCTGCCAAAAACGCGCTTGATATCATTCAAACTATTGTTTGGAACATCCGAGAGCGTACATCAAGTACTTTTATTATCTGCATTAAATTGAATGCTTCAGAGTACACCTCAGCGGCAGACCCAAGCCATTCCCTCTCTGATTTGGAACAACGTGCAATGGACCATATCCTAACTATGGCAACTTGGGGCCTACTCGATCTCATTGAAATTAGCGGTGGGGACTATGAGAAACCTGGCAAGTGCAGTATTAGTCCTGGCGTGTTATCCAGTATTTATACAACCGCCTAGATTTCGTAACAGCAGAAAATGTTTCGAAGTCTCGACGCCAGGCTTTTTTCTTTAGATTCTCTCATAAAGCTCTCCAAGCCCTTGAATCCCTTCAAAGCACGATACCGACACCTTTGCCGCTCATTTTGCTCACTGGAGGCTTGAAAAGCCTTGATTTGCTGGATACGGTACTGGA
Organism: Hypholoma fasciculare; assembly: GCA_016801325.1. Taxonomy (NCBI): domain Eukaryota; kingdom Fungi; phylum Basidiomycota; class Agaricomycetes; order Agaricales; family Strophariaceae; genus Hypholoma; species Hypholoma fasciculare. The sequence continues at coordinate 91,307 of JAEKIV010000005.1, forward strand.
CTCCAGACACGCGCATCTCTTAGGCATCGGACGAGCCTCAGTAACTTGTCCAAATCTTCCCCGTGTTGTCCATGCAAGGTCCAAAAATCCTCGGCAATGGGATGGAGAACTATTTGGGAAAGAACCTAATTTGAAATCCGCAATCCTAACCTATCCGGTATTCAAGTGGTTCTCAGGATATATGCCAGATGTTAAGCTCATAGGCGCTGGCGCCGAAGTGGCGTGGCATGTCCTCGGCATGCGGCAAATTGCTACATCTAATTCTGATGTTGTAAACATGAACTACGGGGGGCTAACCTCCGTGCTAAGAATGTGGTTCTGGATGCCATCTGCGTGTCATGGTGCAATTGGTACAGCTTCAAGGCTTGGATTGTTGTGGCCATTCAATGCTAGCGATAATTGGTGCGCCTTTTGATCTGAACTCACGGTCTGAAGTATAGAATGAACTATAAAGCTGACTGAATTTTAGGAAGGTAATACGTTGGTCATATATATATTTCTCACTTGCTGCTTTGCCAATCATTATGTATCTGATTTTTCATATAATATTCTGACACTATCTATACAAACCTTGACATTTGTATCACAAAAGTAGAAAGGAATGGTATCACATAGCACAGCTTGTCAAAAAGTACCCAGGTTACTGCTGACAGTGAAATCAGCTGCAGTCTTTGCCTTGACCTCGTCTAAACTGACACCCTCCGCTATATCAGTCAGTTCCATGGTTCCAGCAGCTCTGTCGACGTTGAATACAGCAAGTTCTGTGATGATTGTGCTGACAGTTCGAACGCCCGTCAAAGGTAAAGAGCATTCATTGAGAACTTTCGATTTGCCGTTCTTTGAGCAATGTTCCATCACTACGATAACCTTTGTTTTGTCAGGATTGGAAACAAGATCCATTGCTCCACCGATGCCTAGGTCCGATCCCTCAGTCAAAGAATATAGATATGGAATATGAATGTTCTGACCTTTGAGGAGCTTTCCGGGAATCATGAAGTTGGCAATATCTCCTGCTTTTGAGACTTCCATTGCCTATAAGATCGTTCAGAAGACGATTCATATGTACAGAACGGTCATACCCCTAGGATAGCAACATCGACATGACCGCCGCGAATCATGGCAAAAGATTCACTGGAATCTATATATTGATGTTGAGAGGTGCGTATGTTTCGCAAAACAAAGCATCTTACCGAATAGCGAAGCACCAGGAAGGAGCGTAACTGTTTCTTTGCCAGCGTTGATCAGGTCGCTATTGTAATCGTTCAATGTCAGTGACCATAACATCAAAATCGGGAAAAGTTTTGTGTTACTTACGCATCAAGCTCTTTCTCGGTTGGGTAAGGGCCCATTCCGAGGATTCCATTTTCACTTTGGAGCCAAACGCTGACACCTGGCTCTAAATACTCTGGAACAAGTGTTGGCATGCCAATACCGAGATTCACATAGAAACCATCCTTGATTTCTTTGGCGGCGCGTTTCGCGATACGGTGGCGTTGGGCAATGGCAGCTGCCTTCTCAGGAGACACGGAAGTGTCTGGAATAGAATCTTTGTTCTTTGCGAGCGTGAATATTTCAATTCGCTTCTCTACTGTGGCAGGTACAATTCGATCGACATAGATTCCCGGAAGGTGAATGGCATTAGGCGAAATGGTGCCCACGGGGACAATGTTCTCTGCCTTTCCAAGTGTGTAAGCATGCTGAAAGATATTGTGTACAATGAATGAACTTACCTCAATGATAGTCAACTTGGCATTTTTGGCCATCACAGTACTGAAGTTCTGAGACGCATAACTTGAAATTCTTACTAAAACTAATGCAGGCGATCGAAAAACTGTACACATACCGGAAAACACAATTTCCGACTTCATCTACCTTCCATGCGCGCACAAACGCGACATCACCAGGCAACGCCGTCTCAAGGATATATCGTTTGCCATTTATTACTCGGGATTCTTTAGGGATTCCTTGGATCGCAATACCGTTGGCAGCTCCACCTTCATTGTAACGCTGTGGTATGGTTCCCTCTTCGACAGCTGTCGAGGCACCAGTTGGAGTAAAGAACCCAGGAATGCCTGCCGCATGAGCACGTATCCGTTCAGCAAGCGTTCCTTGCGGTACAAGCTCAAGGGTGATCTTTCCCGATAGATATCTACTTTCAAAGTTCTTGTTGCTGTTGTGGGACATGGCATCACTGTGGACTGGAAAAGACTTATAGTTAAGGCTTACCTCCCGGGGTAAGAAGCAATGACTTTGCTAAGTTGATTGGTGTTCAGCAATTTGTCTATTTTGCGGTTTGTGTTACGATCACTCGTCCGAATCCAAAAAGGCGTTGCACTGACCTAGTCCGGAATTTCCACCACCTGCGTTGTTGGAAACCCCGGTGAGATCAGTCACTTCATGTTTACGCTTGGCCAGAGCCTCCAAAAGTGTGTCTGCACATCCCCGATAAGTATCAGGAGTAAATGTCGGGAAACTACTGATTTAACCTGGTATACCGGCCATTCCAAATCCTGGAAATACTCTCAGTAAACTGTGGCGGGAGCGCCGGAACCATTCATCTTACCCGCACAGAGAAGGACCGAGCCTGACTTGATATCTTTGACTGCTTCATCCGCGGACGCCCAAACCTTGGATTTACCAGGGACATCAGCGGGAGTGCTATAATGTCGTGCATTTGCAGTGACGGCTACGCGAACGGAGGACGTCGCGACTGATACATAGCAGCGCGTGAATTTGAGCAACATAGCAAGAGCTTGTCGACCCCTTGTAGCTCGTTCGTGAAAAGGGAGCGTTGCGTGGGTGAGTGGGTCAGGAGAGCCTGGTGAGAGTTGCGGAACGGAGCACCACAGTGTATGCACATACTCAGGCTAAGTTGCAGGCAATCAGCTCATGGGAACCGGTGCAACTATCATCACATGTGCTAAATCAGGGGACCGCTCCGTATCAGGCTTCGTTTAAACCAATCAACCCGATCGTCGTCATATCCACTTTGCCAGTCGTCGCAAACACCCAAACCTGCTTCAAACGCGTGCATTAAAACATCTGAGATGTCAAGTTTTCTGAAGCATATTGATGGACTTCTAGGACCGTCAGAAACGGGTGTAGACCGAAATGCGACCAGTGAATGGACGCGGTGAGTACCGATAGATTTTGCTACCCTCAAACTTGGATCACTAAATCTTGATTCTTCTCTATAGCGTCTCAAAGATCGCGCATGCAATTGTGCCGCCGATGACAGTCGACCCATCTGTTGAAGATGAGCCCTGGGGCCAACCCGGCTCGGATTCTGTCCTGGACACTTATCTTGAAAATGGAGCTTTGTCATCTGTTACAATACCAGAGAATCCATGGGTTGCACTTCTCTATCAGTCAGTCGTTCCTACGACTTTAATTTTACATTAAGAACTGAGACGTTGCTCGGAAACAGAAAAACCGATGCGGAGCACTTGATACAATCGCTGCAGCCTATCCTAGCATCTAATCGTACAAATGAAGCTATTTCTATTGAGCTGGCGGAACTGCTGGGCTTTGATGAAATAGAACTCATCATGGGAATCCTTGACAGTCGCGCTTCAGTCATTCAACAAGTGAGAAATGACTTGATGGAAGTCAGAAATGTATTCACATGAACTTCAAGCTGGATAGAGGTCTTACTGGCTTCCAAGCAAATTTGATGGAGGAGCCTAGTCTTCCTAAGAGTATGATTTTGTGCTTCAATTTTTGAAAATGCACCTCACATTCCTAAGCCACGGACAGTAATGCATTTTCCCAAGACAATGTTCGTCGGAGAATGCAACAACAGTTTGAAGCAAACGCGGCACGGCCTCTGTTCACAGGCGTGGCAGTGCGTCATTTATGCATTCTTTTCGTCTCGATTATTTCTGAAGTAAATTACATCAGCAAAAAGGGATTGAAGCCCTTCCGCATGTTTATACATCCAGCAAGATCTCTCAAGGAAACGTCGTCTCTCAATATGGGTCTAAATACATGCTACCGCTGGGTACAACTAGAGAAATGTTCGAGGTAGGTTGCATTGCCCAAGCAAAAAGTAGGTATATAGCAGACCTTCTCCCTCTTAGGCGTATGAAGAGGTTATTATTCCTCCAGCAAAGCCAATTCCGCCGAAGTCCACAGAGCGTCTTATTAAAATATCTGAGCTCGATGAGATTTCTCAGGGAAGCTTTCCGGTACGTGATGTTTTCTGCAAATGCATTTGGGTCTCTGATCACATGTACCCCAGGGCTACTATACTCTCAACAGGATTCAGTCAATCGTCTATCCGACAGCGTATGGTTCAAACGAGAATCTTCTCATATGCGGTACTGGACACTCTCCTTTTGGTTGACTTCATCTGAAACAATTGATTAGCACCCACTGGAGCGGTTAGTCGTGCATGCGTTGGCTTTTTTTGAAAAAAATCAAACAATGATACAGGGCAAAACAGACGTAGCAATGCTCACAATTCTTCGAGTCATTGATCAGCACAGACTGCAACAAAATACTTCGACAGGAAGCACCCATGTTCGCGATACTATAAACCGTGACGCGTTCAAGGTCATATATGTGTATGTTTACTAAATAATCTCTTTTTATCTATGCTGATTAAATCAAGCGCTCCGATGAAGGCCCTCGCTTCAGAAATAGTTAGGAAACTTGGAAAACGACTCGCATGGCTTTCAATAGAAGTCCGCGAACTCACAGGTAAGAACAACCAGTTTTTTGTCGCTGAAGTTTCTTGAAAATTGCCTTGTCAAGGTGATATGCAATTAACCAGAGCAGAGATTGCGCGGACTCAAGTCATCGTCACGACTCCCGAAAAGTGGGATGTAGTGACGCGCAAACCAACAGGCGAGGGTGAACTTTCATCAGTATGTGCCAACTTAGAGTTAGAAACCCAGATCTAATTGATCGACTTAATATTCAAAGAGTTTGAAATTACTAATCATTGATGAAGTGCATCTACTTAACGAAGAGCGTGGAGCAGTCATAGAGACCATTGTTGCCAGAACCTTACGGCAGGTATACTCACTTTTCCTACTTCTTCCAATAATTTTTTTCTGATCATTTCTGGCTAGGTCGAGTCGAGCCAATCCATGATTCGTATTGTCGGCTTAAGTGCCACTCTTCCAAACTACAAAGACGTTGCCGAATTCCTATGGTTTGCCCCTTTTCTGTATCGACAAGCATAAGCTAATGCATCACTGTTTCAGCGCCTCGCACTACAAGGGACTATTTTATTTCGATTCATCGTTCAGACCCGTTCCTCTTGAGCAGCACTTCATTGGAATTAAAGGAAAACCCGGAAGTCAACAATCTCGCAAAAATCTTGATCAAGTGACTTTCGAAAAAGTATCGGACCTCGTCGCTGATGGCCATCAAGTAATGGTATTCGTACATGCACGGAAAGAAACGGTCAAAGCAGCCATGAGTCTCAAAGAGATGTCACTGACAGAAGGAAACATGGAAAATTTCAGCTGCGAAGACCATCCTCAATTTAGTTTCTTCAGACAACGAATCGGCGAGTCGAGAAATAAGGAAATGAAAGAACTATTTGACAGTGGATTTGGAATCCATCATGCGGGGATGCTTCGCTCGGATAGGAACATGATGGAGAGAATGTTTGAAGCTAAGGCTATTAAGGTCAGCCAAATATGCGTGCCATTTAAAACATTTGTAATTGTGTTTAGGTCCTCTGCTGTACCGCAACATTGGCATGGGGTGTCAACTTACCCGCTCATGCAGGTGATTTACCGCCAAAATGCCACCTATCAGTCTCTGAAACATCATTTTAGTTATCATCAAAGGCACCCAGGTGTATGATAGCTCCAAAGGAAAATTTGTGGATCTTTCGGTGCTTGATGTATTACAAGTGTTTGGCCGTGCTGGTCGACCTGGAATGGAGACTAGTGGTGAAGGCTATATCTGCACCACTGACGACAAGCTCACACATTACCTCGACGCCGTAACTTCACAGGTAAGAGGCTTCTATTGTCGTGATGAATGAACGGGAACTGATTCATATTATCTTTTGACCGTAGATTCCAATAGAATCTCAGTGAGTATCATGTACACAAATATGATCACATTTAATCTTGAATTTTAGGTTCCAAACAGGGTTAATGGATTCTCTCAATGCAGAAATAGCTTTGGGTACCGTTGCAAATGTCCGAGATGCTGTACAATGGCTCGGATACACATATCTTTTCGTACGAATGCGTATGAATCCTTTTGTCTATGGTATTATTTTTTTGCTCAGGCTACGGGGAGCAGTCTGATGAAACAGCCGCATAGGAATCGCTCGAGAGACAGTCATAGAAGATCCACAGCTAGTTGGGAAGCGGAACGAGTTAATCAACATTGCTGCTCAAAAACTCGCTGCAAACAAAATGATATCTTACAGCCCTCAAGATGGCCAATTTCAAATCACAGATCTCGGACGGATTGCTGCTAAATACTATATTCGTCACACATCTATCGAAATATTCAACAAGGAGTTTAAGCCAAAAATGTCGGAAGCTGATGTTCTGGCGATGCTCAGCATGAGCACAGAGGTTAGCCCTCTTTTCTTCTCCCAAACCAAGGCTAACGATATTTCTTTAACAAGTTCGATCAGATACAGGTACGAGAGACTGAGATCAAGGAACTCGACCAAATTATGAAAAGTGCTCCGTGCGAAGTCAAGGTACTCTGCGGGCTTCCGACCGGAAGTACCATTCTGACTCTTATCGATAGGGTGGTACAGACACAAGCGCGGGAAAAGTTAATATACTTCTTCAGGGATATATCTCCAGAAATATGGTGGAAGACTTCGCTTTGGTCTCGGATATGGCATACGTGGCACAAAACGGTGGTCGCATTATCCGTGCGATCCTAGAAATAGCCGTCAGCAAAAAGTGGGCCAACGTCACAGCTGTTCTGATGGCAATGAGTAAAGCCATAGAGTCCCGACTTTGGCCATTCGATCACCCGCTCAAACAATTCCATCTCAAACCAGAAACAATGTTCTCACTGGAAAAATGGGCTGACGAATGGTCTGTATCAGAGTTGGCAGAGCTCGACGCCAAAAGCCTGGGACAGCTGGTCCATCTGAACGAGGCCCATGGCTCGGCAATCCTTAACGCTGCTAAGCAATTTCCTTCCGTGAAAATCACATACACACTTCGGCCCATCGCATCGGATGTACTCAAAATTTCTCTTTCAATCAGCTCGGCCTTCGAGTGGAACCCCAAAGTTCATGGCACCAGCGAACCGTTCTGGATCTGGGCTGAAGACCAGGATGGGACAACTATACTCCAATTCTCGCACATTATGTTCCATGAAACGACTGACGTACTTGAACTTGACTTCTTCATATCGATTGCCAATGGCATTCCACCTTCAGTGATTACGGTACGTTCAATATCAGATCGCTGGGTTGGTGCCGAAGATGTCACAAGCTTAAATCTGGACGCTCTCCTAATGCCCGCAACCGCGGAACCACACACACCTGTGCTCAACCTGCCATTCCTTGACCTTGGAGACATCGAACCCTCGGTTCTTCGAGATTTATTCCCCCGCCAGATGCACACCCTCAATTCCATGCAAACACAGTCTTATTGGAACTTTGTTCATACCAAAGGTAACTCGTTGTTGTGCGCTCCAGCGGGCAGCGGGAAGTCCACCCTCGCCCAGATGACCATATGGTACGCGTCCAGTGACGAATGTAACCAAAAAAGATTGACACAAGAATAGGTCAAACATATCACAAGTAAACGCAGGCTGGGTGCTTGTTGTGACGCCGACTAGGGTGGCCGCGGTGGAGATGGCTTCTTCACTCCAACACGGCTCGAAATTAGCTGGTGTCCATCTTGAATCTGGCGGCGATAGTCAGCGAATATTTTCCTACCCGAACTCCAAAACTATCCGTGTGGTATCTGCCGATCAACTACTTCGCGCTCTTTCACCTCTTTCAAACAAAATGTCGGTTTCAAGCATCAATAATCTGCATTTGGTTGTTTGCGACGGACTCGAACAACTCGATCCCATATATGAACTGTCCCTGTCATTATTACGCCTAAAGCAACAATCGCACCCCACGCGATACATCGGCATCTCCGCTTCGCTCAATGACGCACTGGACCTAGCACGCTGGTTGGGTGTGGATTCTCCAGCAGTAAATAGCTTCCGTCCTCAAGATCGTGAACAGTCGGTTGTAACGTTCCGGCAGAGCTTCTCAGTACCACATTCTGCTGCTCTATTCAAGACGATGGCAAAACCTGCTCACCTTGCCATCCAAAACTCTCCTCGAGGATCTTCTGCCATTGTCTTTGTCCCGTCCCGTGGCCAATGCCGGCCGATTGCGTTGGATCTTATTACTAGATGCACGCTGGAGATGGAAACTGGCCGAGGTTACATCCCTGACGAAATTTCCGACGATCTTGTGGGAGATTATTGCGCGCGACTTCAAGATACCTCCCTGCTTGACTTTGTTCTCAAAGGCGTCGGATTTTACCATCCTGGAATCCCCAAAGGCGACCGTATTTTAATGCTGGAGATGTATGCAGAAGGGATCATCCGTGTCCTGATAGTCCCGAAGGACTCATGTTGGAATTTACCCGCCCGAGGTGCAGTGGTCATCGTAATGGGCACACAATATGTCCACGTCGAAGACAAGGGAACTTCCCGTCAAATTCGCGATTACACTCTAACGGAAGTCGTCAGGATGCAGAGTCGCGCCATTCAGCAGACAGGAACCGGGTTTTTCTATCTCTTTTGTCAGGCCGAGGCGCTAGAAACCTACTCGCGATTCCTGGACGATGGCCTGCCCCTTGAATCCCAACTCTCAGACAGTCATTTGCTAAACGACTGGATAAAGTCATTCTATTCTGATAGCTCTGACAAACAGCGCATTGTGGACGCACTGTCGTTCACATTCCTGTCGCGCAGAGTCATTAGCAATCCATCATATTATGGATTCAGCAAGCGCGATAAAGGGGAGAACATTTCTACCTTGGCTGACCGTGCTGTAGATGACATGTATAAAAAGGCGCGGGCTTCCTCAGCTTCGGGTTCATAAACATCTAGTCTCTACGTATGTATAATGTACATAATTTGTTATTGAACGTGGGCGTTGACTCTATTTGAGATACTTCTCGAGGTTTGTGAGGCGTTCCGCTGCGGCACGAAGGGTATCAGTGTCTTTGCAGAATGCGAATCGGCCGTACGCCTCTCCAATATTTGCATGTTCTTCGCAATAAAACTGCACAAGATGCCGGCTAAGCTTCTCATTTGACATAGCGGTAAATTGGAAAAATACCTCGCTGACGGGGATCGACGAAACACCGATTTCGTTTGCAATGAACCAACAGGCTCTGTCGAATAGTCAGATCAGTCACGGCAAAGCTTCCTCGAAAGGATTATATTGACCTGAAATCGCGGCCTCTTCCCATCACGCTTTCAGGGAACGGATAATCAAGAGGGAAATCTACCCTAGAAATGTCCTGTTTTACACATTAGAAAGGCAGGAAGTTGCACACCAAGACAATATCTTCTCTTACCAAGAGGATGAAGTAGCTTCCTTCGGGCAAGGTATATTTTAATCCAAGTTTGTCAAACGCATCGCACATAATGGCACGTCTCTCAGCATATTCTTCATTCTGAGTTTCGAAAAATTTGCGTTCCTTTGCCTGTTCTAACCCACTTGCCGCTGCTTCTTGCAACGGAGAGTTCGTGCAAAATACGATACGCGTGCTCGCTGCGAGAGTTGGTTGGATGATAGACTTTGGAGCAATAAGCCAGCCAATTCGCCATCCGGTAGCGGCGAACGATTCTGCAAATGATAAGATGTGTGACCACGCGGAGATTTGATAAGACATGCGTACTGCCAGCAGAACCAACTGTGACCGTGCGATCCCACATGCCTGGAAGATTGGCAATGCGGACATGCTCCTTTCCGTCAAAGACTAAACAATCGTACTGTCACAGCTTTATTTTCAACGAAAGACTGCCAAACTTTTGTTAATATTCTTACCACTTCGTCTGCCATAATCAACAGATTGAATTCCTCGGCAATAGCTGCAATGCTTTCAAGTTCAGATTTCGTGAACACTTTTCCTACGGGATTGTGTGGTGTGTTCACAATTATCATTTTCGTTTTAGGCGTTACTGCATGTCTAAATGTAAATAGCTCAGAAGTATGCACATGCGTGTATAGAATTCGGTTGGTATACCTCAGCTCTTCGACATCAATCGTCCAATCATTGCTCGTTGGATGGGTGATTGTGTCCTTAGGTGGGTGCAATGGGACGTAAATCGGTCGACCGCCATTGAATGTAACAGATGGGAGATACTGATCGAAAAAGGGCTCAAACATGATCACCTCGTCACCGTGTTCGAGGAAGGCAGTAAAAACGGAGTATTGTCCTGCCGTACCACGAGGTCAGATGCTGACTATAAAATTATGAAGATGCGCGAACCTTCATTTGCCCCGCTGGTCACCAATATTTCCGTCTCAACGTCGAGATCTCTGTTCAGTTGTGGGCTATAGAAGGCCTTCAGAGCCTCGCGGAGACGAATGCGACCTCTCGGGTGCGAATAATGGTTTGGTGCAACGGTATTCAAAGCTTCTTCCGCCGCGTCGGTGATCCACTTTGGCGGTGCAAAGTTCATGTAGCCTTGGCCGAGGTTAATGCAATCTACTGGCAGATTGACTGCGCTACACAGAACAGATAAATGAGCTGCAGCATGCGCAGATAAGTGACGACAAACCTGAAAATCGTCCACACGTCAAGGGCTAGTGCCCTTCCATCCCTCAAACGGGACGAGAAAGGGATCAGATTGCTTCTGTCGGATTTGAGCGCGTATGGCACTGGCTGCAGATCAGTCTGATTAGCCATCGGGAATCTTGAGCTGTATCTTGGTGAAAAGTAAGGTTTTGACAACGAGATTATGAACTGACGAGTCTTGTGGACCCGGGCCACTAACATGAACCACTGTAGTAATAATAACTGCGCGCTCGGACGTCCGAACGAGCCCCGCGTCGGAAACCTCGGTGATGCAGCGCAATTTATCAAATATGCGTGATCTGACGACACGACAGACTCCAGTGGCACTGCCACTTGCGCCTCCAACCGTGTCGTTCTCACACTGACGCTTGTTCCGCGCCTATTTTTTCATCACTGTTCTGGGTCCATTGATTCCAGAGGAAAACAGGCTTTGATTACGGAGCCGTCATTGCATATGGACCTTTCTGTCGCTTGGCGCCCCCAACACGCCTTCAGACCGACCGCTCGCTCAGTGAAGCTCATGGTCTGCATTCTACCCCCACTCCCGCCGTGCGCGGGCAGGGTAGATCTCAGCTCGCGCCGAGCCCGCATACCACTTCCTGATTCAACGACACGCCGCTTGTTTGCCTTCATCTTACTTCTCGATCTCCACTTGGCTTTTTTATCCGATAATAACACCCGGAAGTCATGGCACTACGTGCTACGCTATCTCTCGACTATGAGCACTTGCTGACCTGCTGTCAAGGACTCCATTGCCCGCAAATTATGCATGTGGATCACGTACTTTGCGATTATTTCGATGGATGATGACATTCGTGGCATATGCCGCCCATGCGACTCAGACTGGTTATGGATAACTATGGGCTACTATAGGCTATGGCAGTTCTAATTCCAGTCATATGCGATCTTCTGCGGCACACATTCGCCACACAGCGAGCCAAAACCTTTTGGAAGGCGACAGAGGTCTGCAGGCTCTCTCTCCCCTCCGAATCTCAGCCGCAGGAACCGAGTCTTCTCCGTTTCCGGAACGGCGTTCTATTGGGATGAAGCTCGGCGCTACTGCAATGGTCGTCGAGATCTCTGTTTCCTAAAAGCATGATCCCCGATTCACTGGCATTATATCCTTTTCTACATGCAGTTGCTCCGAGTATCAGGAAGTAATTGGACCGAATGACCCATGTGCTATCAACCTTGCCACGAAATAGAAAAAAAGCTATCTCATCCTCGATCGGTCTCCTCAATGCCTCCATTAAGAATAGGCACCCCATGGACGCTTGACGAAAGTAGATCTGGCTTTCCCTGGGCTTTTCAATAAAGGCGCTCGGTGCAGACATACATCTCACAAGGTTGCACATCCGCCTTTTTTTCTTTCTTCCTTTTCCAACTCGCGAGATGTATAACGACAGCCCACGTTCGATCCACCAGCGTACCACCGCCGCCGACAGAGCATATCGAAACAAAGTTCAAATCGCACATGTCAGACAACTCTGGTACTTCTTGGCCAGCGTGTTGTTTTTCTTCACTTGCGTGCGCATACTTCGGTATACCTGGTCACGCCTGCCCACACGAACCAAGCAAAGTAACTCGGCGAATGAAAAGGTGGACGAAGAAAAAACCCTGGATAGTCCCCCAACACGATCCTCTCTTCAACGCTTCCTCGCCGCCTTGGCCTCTGGGTTCAGAATATTCTTCTTTCGCATCAGTGTACCCATTGGTCCTGGAGCAATTGCGTCCATTTCTGAGCTCACTTTCACTTTCGGCTATATTGCGACGATGTTTGTTTGGCTGCTGACGGACAGTAAGTCAATTACTCTGTTCACCCCACATAATATCAGAACCTGACCTTCTCTGCGAAGCACGGGACCTTGAAGCTTTCATGTACCAAGATCGAGCGGCCTTGATTGCCACTTCTCAGCTACCGCTTGTTGTCGCATTGGCCGGTAAAAATAATCTTATATCATGCGAGTTGTCTTATCTTTTTCTCCGAAGTTGTTAATAATGAAATTAATATATCCAGGGATGACTGGGATTGGCCACGAAAAGGTGCACACGATTCCAGAAATACTGATATGTCCCTAATGCTTTACACTCTATCATAGCTCAATGTTTTGCATCGCGCTTCGGCGCGAACTATTTTCGTCTTCTTGTGGATTCACGCTATGACGCGTGTCGCTTCTGTGTAAGTTCAGGATTCCGCTCCCAAGATACTAAATAATTTATTTGGCCTAATTGTACACATAGGCTGCCCGTTTATTTTGACTTTTCCCATGATTGGATGAGATCAGGAGCAGTCAGCCTTGGGGCTCTCACTCTTGCATTCTTTTTGTCACTCAGGCCCATCCGAAATGCCGCTTTCGAATTCTTCCTGGTAGCTCATATCGTCCTCATTTTGTAAGTCGATTCACATCATATTCGGCCATAGCTTATTCTTACTTTCCTGTCGCGTAGAATTTTCCTTGTTGCCGGATATTATCACGCAAAAGCAGTAAAGTAAGTTTGGTCGATACAACGTCCAGTTTATCGTTAACAGATTCACCTGATTCTCATAGCTTCGGTGACTACGTATGGCCAGCACTGCTAGTTTGGGGGTTTGATAGAGTGCTCCGTTTGGGGCGACTCGTCTGGAACAACAAGATGTGGAGTAGTGATCATGCTGGGGATGCTCTTGTGGAACTTCTTTCGGAAGATACTATCCGCCTGACCCTTACTCGCGAAATCTCTTGGAGCCCTGGCCAGCATGCTTATGTCATACTGCCGTCTATAAGCAACTTGCCCTTCGAAGCGCACCCTTTCAGTATCGCGAGTATTCCCGAAGACGGCAAGAAATCTGATATCACTTTCCTTATCCGTGGACGAAGTGGGTTTACCCAAAGATTAAGACAACACGCCGCCAATGACCACGGCAGTCGAGTTCCTGCCTTTTTGGACGGCCCATACGGGTGCCCACCTGACCTCACAAGATATTCAACTTGCGTCCTTCTTGCAGGCCTGTTTTATTTTTCGTCGACACGTCAGCCCTCTCCTGACGTCTATCTAGGTGGATCTGGAATTTCATACACGCTACCATTACTTCTCAATCTCATTCGGTTAGTACTCGCAACCATTTCGGTTTTTGGTATAAGGTTTATGATGTATCTGTCTAGCGTGAATGAACGTGGCGGAAAGTCTGTTGTCCGTAGAGTGGTGTTTGTGTGGGCGGTCCGTGACGCAGGTATGTAATTATAAAACGTCCACTTGCTAATTTACCGAGAATTCTAACCACTTCCCCATGTGATTCTCCTCCGCAGTTCATCTGAAATGGATCTCGACTACGCTCGTCAAAGCATTGAACACAGTCACTCCCTCGCTGGTTGTTGAGCCGAGAATATACTTTACAGGAAAAGACTATCCCATTCCGGAGGTTCCAGAAATACTGCAGGATCGTGCCTCCGTCTCTTCTTCCGAGGATAAGAATGACGCACTCGTCACCTATCTACCGTCTTATTCTGCTTTAAAGTTGACGCACGGCAGACCGAGCATCAAGAAGCTTCTCAGCGAAGAAATAGCGTCGTCCCTTGGTCCTGTATCTGTTGATGGTGCGTCGCTCTCTCTCTATAAATATTCAAAGGTGAATATGCTGACATGATCACGACCAACAGTTTCCGGACCATCAAGCCTGGCGAAATCAGTCCGCCGAGCTCTCAGCACCGAGCTGGCCAGCCCTGGGTCTGCTTTAAGAGGTTCCCAGCCTGTCACTCTCCACGTGGAAACTTTTGGAATGGTCAATAAGTGACCTATGTAGCCTAACGTTCTGCGGTTTGGGCCAGAAACAGCTTTTTATTAGTAGTTGTGGAACGGCGGCATGTATCTTGTTACCATTTTGACTGCATCAATGTATTAGTTCACGGAATCAGTATAGCTCCATTCGAAATTATAGATGTTTATTCACTCTGTTACATACCACAGTCTCACCTGAGGTTATTCAAGAAACTCTACAAAACCTTCAGCAAGAAAATGAACGATAGGACCCCCTAAATCATGAATACAACAACCAATCACAGCACGGCGGTGGCGGCCCGCTATCATTGGTTGGATTATATAATTAATGATCGCAACTTCCCGAAAGAGGCCAGCAGCTTTCAAGAAAGAACGTCCAAGCCTCCAGCGTTTGATTACAACGATATATGCCATTGACTTTTTTTTGGATAGAACGTGTAGCTTCTTGCCTCTATCTGTATAGGGAACACTGAGTTTGGTAGAGATATGGATGATTCATCTCATCTTGGATCGAATGCTGACGAGGCGACCACTGGGTACGTGCTTTGACGGCTTGAACATAACATATGAACACCGATTTAACACGACCTTTTCTTTAGCGTAACATCTTCGAATGTATCTACTCTAAATTTTGCCGGTGAAGCTTTAAGTACGACCCAAGAATTACATGACGTTGCTCCTGGAACTGTTACACACGACGACTCGGATGAAGACTCAGAGGAGGAATTTCTATACCCAGCTTCGACTTCACGTCCGGAACATACTCCCCAACTCTCCGCTCTGCGTCAAGTTCATCCTTCGCCGGCTCAGTTAGAGTCGCTGTACGCAGCCGCGTCATCGGGGGACCTTGTGTTGCTTAAAAGATTATTCCGGAACGCTCTTGATAACGGTGAAGTGGAACCATTCAGTCTAGCAAATGATGCCTCCACTCGGACGGGTTTCACTGCTTTACACGCAGCCGCAAGTCGAGGCTACTACGAAATGATTGTCTGGTGTAAGCCCTCGCTTCTCCGCTCCAATCAAGATTGAACTCTAATATCTTGCCAGTAATTGAGGAATGCGGCGCTATGCCAGATTTAGAAGATAGGGAAGGCGAAGTAAGTTTGTTCACAATACCTCATCTATTATATTAAATGTTGCGGTCATAGGCTGCCTTGCATAAAGCTGCTCTGAACGGTCATATGCCGATTATCCAATATCTACTACCTGAGCGGGCAGACGTTCATGCCCGAGACAATGATGGATGGACCGCTCTGCACAATGCGTGTTCTAAAGTGAGCTTACCGCGTCACCCAAATTAATATAGTTATGCCAATTCTCAAACAATACAACAGGGCTATCTGGATATTGTTCGTTGGTTGTGCGAACACGGTGGCGCCTCTTCAGTTGTAGATGGTGTCCGTGGTGTCGATGCTCGCAGTAAGGATGGCTGGACTCCCTTGAGTACGATATTCAATTCTTTCTGGCGCTTTCCGACTTCTAAACTCCACAGTGAATGCATCTTCGAAGGGACATTTACCTGTCGTTCTATATCTGCTCACGAAGCAATCTGCAAACCCCCTTATCCGTAACAAATGGGGCGAGACCGCATTCGACGCTGCTGCTGCGGTCTTCGAAGTCCGGATCTGCGAGGTAATTAGCAAACATGTACTCACTTTTTCCGTGATCTCTCACTATCTGCCTGCCTTCAGATTTTGCAGCAAGCTGAAAGCGAACGATGGCGCGGAACGACAACGCCCTACAACCCATTGCTAGTTCACACTACTCTTCCTTTAGTGCTATACGAGAATCAGCGGTTGGATACACGTTTGAAGACAGTCGCTGTCTCGGGAGGTCGCCCAAAATTCTCGGCCTCTGGATTAGGAAGGCAAGGGCGGCGTTCCCCATTCGAATTAAAATTGATTCAACCAGACGAAGAGACTGGCGCTAAGGTTCTACCTGCGTGGCGTAGTGGTGTACAACTACCTCTACGCGAAGCTCCTTGGGTTCTTCCTAGGCCTGCTACGCCTTCGCATCCCGCGATTGAAGGGATAGAGCGTAGTCACTTTTGGCTGTAAGTCATTCAATTCCGGATTTTGCCTTATCTAATCGTAGATCCAAGGTCGGATTGGACTCTCGATGTCACCCATCCAGCGGTCGACGCAGAAGAAGGTTGGCAGTATGCAAAGTCGTTTGACGATCCTGACGACAAATGGACTGCTGAAATGCCACTTCAGCTCGAAAGGGTATTGTCGAGCAATGGCTTGGTTGCCGCTGGATTTGGGGGATCCTCTATTAGATCTAATTCCCTATCCTCTCATCCGCAAAGCCGAGTACATCATAATTGGGTTCGCCGTCGCCGTTGGGTTCGTATCATGCGTCGCAGATTAGACATCCCGCCGCTGGCATTTCTTGAACCAGATGGTGCTATGTATCATCTTGACTTCGACGGGTCTTTGATCCCTTACATCGAAGAAAATGACAACAATGTTCCCGGTGACGATGAAGGCCGAGAAATGGGCACTATGTCCTCGACTTTCTTATCTTCCGCTCAAGATTATGTTGCTCGCGCAAGATATCTTGTTGGTAACCAGCTTCAGGATACTGATATTGCTGGATCTTCCATGTCGGCGGTCGATGTTCGTCGAGCAATAGCCAAAGTTGAGCGAGCCACCATGGAATTGAGAGAAGGAATGCTTGGTACGTGTTACATATGTCCCAGATCTCAATGAATTTTCATATTCTTCATTTCTCTAGGAGACGAGGATGCCGAGCGTAAAATCCAAGCCGAAGTCTTGCTGAATACCTACAGCCGAGACTTGGAGCGTCGTAGATTGGCTGCCGGCGCTCAAGGGTTGTTAATTTCTGACCGCGGTATGATCTTATTATCCGCTGTATACGTGTGTCTCAAGGGGAGTTGCAGACGAAGAAATTGATGATGAGGAAGATAACGATTCCGATGAAGAATTTCACTACCCGGGCTCATCTCATGATACACCAAGACCAGCATCGAGGTCTTCCGGTTCCACCGATTATTTTAGTCGCCCTGGATCGTCTCGTATCCCAGCAGATCTTACACCACAGCTGACCCAGGCGCCTGACTTCCGGGTACCCACCCACGAAGCCCCTCAAAAAGTTATTTCTCCCCGCTGGTCTTCCCCTACCCCCCATCAACTCCATTCACAGTGGGAACGTGATGATGCCGTTTTACAGTGCCGAGACTGTCAGCGCAGATTTAGCTTCTTAAATCGACGTGTAAGCCCATCTTTCCTCTTCCAGTAGTATTGGCTTACGAATTTTTTTAGCATGTAAGCTATTAATTATCTTCTATTTACTGCGACTGAGTGCGTGCAGCATTGTCGGAAATGCGGACGTATATTTTGCGACAGATGTTCATCGTATCGAGCAATGCTTGATCCAGCCGATGTCATTCACGATCCTATGCTGCCCGAAATCCCGGCGCCCGCGGCTAACCATCGCGTTTGCCAATCTTGTCACGAAGAAGTCAACAATAGCATTCCAAACCGGTTGAACCACGCGAGTACTATGGAGCGCATCGTTGTGGACCAAGAGCGCCTAACTATCCCCGGCTCCTTGACACGTAGACAATCGAGTTCACAGCTAAGTGATCTGGCAGAGTTGATTCTATCTTACTGTCTCCACATGTTCCTTATCTGATTATCTCATTCCCGTAGCTGCCCTGTGTGCAACCAGAATTTGGACGAAGTCGGAGATGCTCACGCACAAGAAACCCATGTCAAGGCATGTCTGGAGGGCAATTCAAGCTCCCCCCAGTCTGGTCCTCCTCAACCTGCCAAGTATCTTGTTTACCGTCTACCAGCCGAAAGTACACTGCTCGGAGTCGAATGTAAACCGTTTCTTTCTCATTATATTTAGAAAGCGCTCTGACAAGTTGATTGGTTCACAGGTGTTATATGCCTTGAAGAATTTATCAAAGGTGTGATACTCAGATGCTCATTGAAGGTGAACAATGTTACTCACACATATCCTAGGATCCAATGTTGCTCGTTTGAGCTGCTTTTGCAGTTTCCACAGCGGTAGGTAATTTATCTTGTTTTGGAAGCCCGTCCTCTGACCAGGGATCCTCTAGCATGTCTCTCTTCCTGGCTACAACGTGGTAAAAGCTGCCCTGTTCATGCTCGCTAACAACACTATTCGATATTGTTAAGCTAGTCGCACAACTATCGCTTTGACATTATATGGGTATCAATCTACAATCATTTAATTACAGTTATCTCATACACCTTCTCATTCATTCAATCGCCCTCATCATGAGGTTCGTAAAACGAGCCGTAACGCATCTTGTTTTCATCAATTCGTATAATGTCAGAAAAATCATCAACGTCGGGCTCGACAATCATTTGTCCCTTGCGTCCGTCATCCTGATCGTCTTCAAACCATGTAGATGGATCATCGTCTTCGTCGTCTTCGTCATCGTCTTCAAGGTCAGATTCAGTAGGCTTGTGGTTCCTAATATAAACGGTCAGAAGATGTTTGAGATGACCAAGGGATGTACACATACATGAATGCCCATATCATTGCCTCTCTCTCCTTCCGCGACAAAACCTCTCCGTGAATAGGTTGCCCAAGGCGTTTCTTTTTCTCCAATAAACGATTTTGACGTTCCTGGTCTTGGATATGGGCCTGCCTTTCCAGTTCAATCGCCTCTTGCATGCTGAGAGAACCAGCTACACTGGAAGAATGGTTGTTCATACCCTTAATAAATGCGAGTGAGTTTCGACGAACCCAATGAGAATGGCCAACTTACGAATTGAGCAAGCGCTTTCTTCTTCGCCTCGATGGCTCTACTGGTAGTTGGTTCCGGTGGAGAGTCAACGACCATGTCGCCTTCCCCTCTTAGCATTGTTCTTCTTAATCCTGTATTTATAGTTTCCATTCCATCAAGTTCAATTAACCGGCTTTCCACCGCAGCTTGTTCAGCTTGTACGCGGTTGACATAAGTAGAGGTCGATGCATTGCTGGAGATATACAGGGCACAATTCAGTAATCGAGGATCATAACAGAAAGGAAGGGTTACGCACGGAGACGATAGGATCTTGATATTGAATTTGTGCAGGTCTTGTAACTCGCGCACTGTCATTTCAGATATGGGACGCTGTTTAGGCCTTGGCGATGGCCGGAAACCAGGGAGGGTAGTGCTCTTCCGCCTCGCGGGGGAGGTGGGGGACATCGTGGATCTGTTCATTATATCCGCGGAGCTGAGGGCTCGGTTTGCAGTTCGATATTGCAGAAGGAAAGTTGTGTCTTGCCGCCAACTTGTTGCCAATCCCGCCTTTTGTACCTGACAGGTGGGCTAGCCAGCCTATTTTGGGACGTCTTGCTGCGTAAAGCCGTTTCGGTATTTACTTCGCTTGTTCAAGGGCAGATACAGATCTAATCCAGGAAATCATTGCGGAAATACTCTCCTTCAACATCATCCACTACATAGACAATGATCAATCTAGGTCACAGTGGCCTCTGGAGAAAATTAGAATGGCTGGATGTTGCAAGGATGTTATGCAAGGATACTATGCCTCCGAGTACCTCACATATATGTTATAATCAAACAAATAATCCTAGTGATAGGATAACAATCCAGATCAAATCATTAAGCACCCATCGAAGGGCCTTTAAGTTTGCCATGCACACAATTGACATCTTGTGGACATCAGTCTACCTGAAAATTTGGCATTTCTGCACTAGTCAAATATGATGGAAACCAACATGTAATATAAACTGATAAATGGATAGTGGTTACATAGGAAATATAAACATGTGAGGTATGAGGACTCAGGCGCAGTGTAAAACACAACGAGTTGTTAGCTTGGGTAGATTTCGCCAGAACCATTCACATGAACATATCGCCCTGGAGTTATATAAACTAAGAATTAAGATGGAAAGCACGATTTAAAGGACTCACCATCCCAGGGGGCATAAACTCGTCATTGTCTGGATTTTGAAGCCGCTGACCTCTTCCCGGGAACCCAGGACTGCCTCTGCTAGGGAACGTAGGTCCAACTGGGTCAAATCGCGCCCCAGGCGGTGCCCCCATAGGCGGCAGATACCCATCGCCACCCCAAGGGCCTCGTTGAGGACCAAAACCTGGGCTTCCCCTACCAACACCAAAGATTGGGTGATTAGGCCCAACAAACATCCCATCCCCACCAGCATGAGGGAACACTGAAGGCGGGGCGAAAGGATTGACAGGGAACGGATCCAAATCGCTTCGTCCGATTTCCAGAGGGTTTCGAGGAAAGCCTGGCATACGAGATCGCGACTCATCACGATCCGGTGCGTAGGGAGGATTCTGAGGCTGAGGATTGGCACTCGACGATGCACCCGTGCTCTCAGCCTCTTCCGTATATCCAGGTTTCTGCAAGCCTGGTACTAACTTTTGGACAATTTTGAGCTTAATCTGGGACATTAAATCAAGGACTCGATTGGAAGAAATAAACCCGTGGACAAGAGGTGGGGCGTCCGGGGTATCGAGGCTGTGAGGGTAAAACGAAGGGGATGTGAAATCATTTGTGGATATGTCGAGGGTAGCAACTTTATCACTCTAAACATGTATAAGTATGTACATAGAAGTAGCCTATTATTCAGACTTGCCTCCAGTGCGATGGCATTGATCAAAGTGCGCGCTCCAAGCTTAGACAGCTTGACAATGAATTCAAGACTGCTCTGGTCGTGTCGATACTTGAAAGTATAATGGCCCGGACCGCCCGCGTTCCATCCAGCGGGGAGTACGTTGGACGATATCTGATTTATAGATGTGGAAGTCTCGTCAATGGCAATTAGCCGAAAAGCCAAGACTGTGAACGCAGCATGCACGAGCGACGCTACGCCGTCCTGAGGTGACGCCAGGGCCTTGGACTCTGCTGGAAGAAGCTGAGGCAGTTTACTGAGAACAGCAGAGGGATCAAGTATATCAGTCGTCATCTTGAAAAGAGCAGGTATGGGGATTGGTGCAAAGCAGCTTGCGCGGCCAACTTTGTGATTCAGATCGGCCCGGTAGAATGTGGGTAAGAAGGCCAAATAAGCGCAAGCATGATGCACCAGCAGCTCACGCCTGCTCCAAAGTCTTCTAGTTCTTGCTCACTGGTCCTTCTATCTATACACCAACCATGGCTCGTCGGGATCGATCATTCTCCCCAGATTCGTCAAACAAAAGGGTAAGACCATCTCATCGTTCACCTCGGTCTCCGTCGCCAACGAGGCGCAGTACCCAGAGGACAAACGGTCGGTCGCGCTATGACGACGAAAGAGAGCGGGACAGGGACAGGGAAAGAGACAGGGATCGAGTGAGAGACAGAGATAGAGAGCGAGATAGATTTCGAGACGACAGACACCGCGATGACAGGCGCAGAGATTCTCACAGAGACGATCGTCGTCGTTCTCGATCTCGGACCCGTTCCCGTGAACGACGACCCCAATCACCTCCTCGTGCCGCGCCTTCAGCTGAGCTGGCTCCAACACCCCCTCCAGAGGATGAGAAGCTTAAAGCGAAAAGGGCAAAACTCGAAGCTTGGAAGAAGGAGAGAGAGGCCAAGAAGGCTCTCGACGAGGCCAAAGCGAAAGCTATGGCATTAGCCGGGAAAAGCGCAGCAAGTGAGTAATTTATTACCATAGTAAACTATTCAAGGTTTCACAACACTTGATCTTTCACAGTTGCGGTAACTACACCGGCCCCCAAACCTGTTGGTCAATTGAATCGTTCAGCGTTGAGTGGTCTAGGCCTCAAAGGTCTTCCTCTTAAGCCGGAATTTGCGAATGCGGCCAAGGGTGTAGCTGCCTCGCTTGACGATGTTGTCGAATCAAAGCGAAAGTTGGAAACTTTGGGCGAAATGCCGGCTATTGATATGACTATGGTCGAAGATGAGGCTGGGGTAGGTGATTTAGAAGTTGACGACGACGACGAAGAGGCAAATCGCATGGATCAAGCCTTGAAGGCAAAGGCGAAGGACGCGATGGAAATCGACTTAGAAGAAGAGGACCCTTTGGACGCCTTCATGAGTGAAGTTAAGGCGGAAGTCAAGAAGGTCAACCTAGAGGATATGCAGAAGATGGTAGATCATGTTGGTGGCCGTTCTCGAATCCGACTTGATGAACGCATGATTGAAAACGGCATGGAGGAGGAGACGGAAGGACCTGTGCCCGACGAGCTTGATGCTACTGAGTTGAATCCTGAAGATATTCTTGCCCTTGCTGCCAAAAAGGCAAAGAAAAAGGAATTCGCTACAGTCGATCACGAAAGGATCCGTTACGAATCCTTTCGCAAAGAATTTTATGTTCCCCCTCCTGATATTGCTTCGATGACGGAAGAAGAGGCCGAACTTCTCCGGCTCGAATTGGATGGTATCAAGATTCGTGGCGTCGACTGTCCCAGGCCCGTAACGAAGTGGAGTCACTTTGGCCTTCCTGCTAACTGGTACGTCTTGATTGAGTTGCGTTTCATTTCTCGCAGTGGTTAAACCTTTATCTAGTCTCGAGGTCATAAAGCGATTGAATTATTCTGCTCCGACGTCCATTCAGGCACAAGCAATCCCTGCTATCATGTCGGGACGCGATGTTATTGGTGTGGCCAAAACTGGATCAGGGAAAACCATTGCTTTCCTTCTCCCTCTTTTCCGGCATATCAAGGATCAGCGCCCGCTAGAACAAATGGAGGGTCCCATTACGGTGATTATGACCCCAACTCGCGAATTAGCGGTGCAAATTCATCGGGAGTGTAAACCTTTCTTGAAGGTCTTGGGTCTCAGGGTAAGTTTTCACCACTTTGAAAACAGGACTTTTAGTGACTTCCATCTAGGCAGTGTGTGCATACGGAGGATCCCCCATTAAAGACCAAATCGCAGAACTTAAAAAGGGGGCTGAAATCATCGTCTGTACTCCCGGTCGCATGATTGACCTTTTGACTGCCAATTCAGGCCGCGTCACGAATCTCAAGAGAGTCACATATGTCGTTTTGGATGAAGCAGATCGTATGTTTGACATGGGATTCGAGCCCCAGGTGATGAAAATCGTCAATAACATTCGGCCTGATAG
The DNA here is from genome assembly GCA_016801325.1 of Hypholoma fasciculare. NCBI lineage: Eukaryota > Fungi > Basidiomycota > Agaricomycetes > Agaricales > Strophariaceae > Hypholoma > Hypholoma fasciculare. The sequence goes on from JAEKIV010000005.1 coordinate 114,871, forward strand.
ACAAACCGTACTTTTTTCCGCGACGTTCCCAAAACAAATGGACTCATTGGCGCGCAAAATACTTCGCAAACCACTGGAAATCACGGTTGGCGGCCGCTCAGTAGTTGCTCCTGAGATTGAACAAATCGTTGAAGTACGCTCCGAAGACACTAAATTCAACCGTTTATTGGAAATTCTCGGTCAAATGTATAACGAGGATCCGGAATGTCGCACGTTGGTATTTGTTGATCGACAAGAGGCAGCTGACAATCTACTTCGCGAACTGATGCGCAAAGGTTATCTGTGCATGTCTCTGCATGGTGGAAAGGACCAAGTCGATCGTGACTCAACTATCGCTGATTTCAAGGCCGGTGTTGTGCCTATTGTGATTGCTACCTCCGTTGCTGCCCGTGGATTGGATGTCAAGCAACTGAAGTTGGTCATCAATTACGACTGCCCAAATCATATGGAGGATTATGTGCACCGTGCCGGTCGAACTGGCCGTGCGGGCAACAAGGGCACCTGCGTTACTTTCATCACCTCCGAACAAGAACGATATTCAGTCGACATATATCGAGCCTTGAAGGCCAGTAACGTCACTGTTCCAAAAGACTTGGAAGAGCTTGCTAATGGTGCGTATGGTTGATAATATTTAGTAAGGGCATTTCTCAAAATTTTGACTTATCATCAGGATTTTTGGACAAAGTTAAAGCTGGAAAGGCACAGACAGCAGGTTCTGGATTCGGGGGGAAAGGCCTAGATCGTCTGGATAAAGAACGAGATGCGAGAGAAAAAGCCGAGCGCAAAGCATACGGCGAACCCGGCGCTGGCGAAGAAGAGAAGGGTACTGCAGCTGAAGAGGTTGCTGTTAAGGCTGTCGCGTCCAGCACGGACGACATGACATTTGGCAACTTTAAAGTCGAGATTAAACGTGGTCCCGCGCCAGATTCATCGAAGGGCTTGCTTGGTGTTGGGGGCGCTGTCGCGGCCGCTCGTCGGCTGGCGCACGCAAAGGAAGAGGAACGGATTCAGAGTCAGATGCGCGCTGCAGAGGAAGCGGCGGCGCGTGCTGGGAAGGACACCGCTGCACATAAACAAGCTCTCAGTGTCGTCGCCAAGCTCAATGCCCAAATGCGAGCCTCAAAACTTGTGCTGCAATCTCAGTTACAAGCAGAGGAAATCGGCTCCCGGAAGTTAAACCCCGACTCCACCGATTTCCATGCTATTATACCAATCAACGATTATCCACAAAAAGCACGCTGGCGTGTCACTAATAAGGAGACGATGGTCCAGGTTTGCAATTTGTTTTTATCAAACGTTTGGAAACAGCATTGACATCTTTCTTTTACAATCAGCTTATCGATATGACTGGTGCTTCGGTCACCAACAAAGGCATATATTACGAACACGGGAAAGAGCCTCCTGCCGAAGGACCTCCCAAGCTGCATCTTCTGATTGAATCGAATGAAGAATTTAGGGTACGCCAGACCTACTGTACGTTCATGAACTTTGCTGATCTTTTTATTGCAGGTCGAACAAGCTGTCAGAGAAATTAAGAGGCTTCTTATTGAAGCATCTGCCGCTGCATTACAAGCGGAAATGCGTAATCCGTCGGCCACAATGGGTCGCTATAGTGTTCTCTGAGCGGTTATATCAACCTTCTTATTCATTTGTACTCATTACCTATTGCATGTTCCCTTTATTTACACTGAATAATTATTTGCAGTACATGGAACAAAACTGTATACAGAATATGTGGGCGTATGCTATACATTGTCTTGAGGCAATATGGATCATCAGCGCGCTCCAAAGTTTCTAGACTTCGACCCAGCTCCCACTGAGTGACCAGAATCTTTGATGCGTTTCTCGACATCAGTAACTTTGGTCTCGACTTCACGGACCGCGCTGTCAATCCATTGCAAACTTTCCAAATGGCTGCTTAGGATCTGTGCAATTTGCGACATGGGATCATCGGCAGAGTCCGTTGGTTTTGAAGATATTGAGAGCCCATTGACAGATTCAATCATCTGGGTCAGAGACCCCGAAAGGTCGTCCAGGTGTGTATGAAGGTCCGTTGCAAGCATATAGCTAATGAGCAGATAAAGTCAGGATCACTTAAACATGTAAGTGGATGCCTTATACATACTTCTTGTCACGTTCATTGTCTGCCGGGCCAGTATCGAGAGTTCTCAAACTACCACTCTGACCGCCAAGAATATCCTGAGACGCCTTTTCATATGCATCCAGGGTGGAGCTGAGATCCTTTTGCTGCAGTTCAATGTGCTCAAGCGCTTCATTGATGCTATTTTGTTGACGTTCAGCTGCCTGTACGTGGCTGAACAGGGCAGCGATCTGAGACGATGATTTAGTATGTTATCTTCACGGAAGGCGAGTAGAGATATATACGTTATTGCCGTTCTCTATGAGCGCGCGATCCCAAACGGAAATCTCGGCAGCGAATTTATTAAAATCCTTGGTGTTAGTCTCCAGCTCGAGCGTCCATGCGTTGATGATTTCCTCCAAAGATTTACCTCTCAGCATAGATGGGGGTGGGACAGATATCGCTGCGGAGGACGCTGTACTGGTGCTTGTAAGGCTGGCTGCGGGAGCTGCAGTATCTTTCTTGTCCGTTTCTTTCGATGCTGAAGCCAGTATTATTTAGTTAATAAAACAATGTGCACATGTAAGTCCAACATACAAGCATCATCTTTCTTTTCAGCGGGTTTGCTAAATAAGTTGAAGCCGGCTGCTGCTGCAAGTAGGATTAGACAAGATATATGGTATATACAAATTTTCTGTACCTGCCGGTGCGGGATCCTTCTTTTCGGCTTCCTTCTTCTCCGAATCATTGGCAGAAGGTGCCTTTGCTCCAAATAGACCACCTAACAGATTTAGTCCAACATGCGTGGTAACACATAAAATAGGCGACTCACTACTCTGAGCAGTTGTAGAACTTGCTGCAGGTTGTGTTGTAGATGTAGAACCAAATAAACCACCGCCAAAAAGAGATCCTGTGGCAGCTGTAGGTGCAGCATTGGTGGTAGTACTCGGCTTGGTAGGTAAGCTGAAAAGGCCGCTTCCAGTAGCAGGAGCAGGCGCTGCGGGTGTCGTACTAGCTGTACCAGTAGTATTCGAAGCGGGTTGGCCAAAAACTGACCAGATTGTGTAAGTTGTAGCTAATAGTGAATCGAAGGAAACTGACGACTTGATCCTGCGGGTTTTGGGGTGGTTTCACCGGGTTTGGGAAGGGAGAAAGTAGAACTACTACCGAAGAGAGAGGTCGGGGCAGCCGACGAAGTGCCGGTCGCAGTGTTGTTGGCATTCGATGAATTCGCTCCTCCAAACAAGCTGGCGGCAGGGGTAGCTGATGCCGCAGCATTTCCAAAAAGGCTGCTCCCTGTTTGAGTTGCAGCTGCAGAGGTGTTGCTCAACCCAAACAACCCTGCTCCAGTGGCGGGCGTACTGGAAGCGTTTCCACCCCCAAAGAGACTTTGCCCTCCCCCACTTACTTGGGCTGGAGTAGACGTCGCTCCACCTCCAAATAAACTGCCTGTAGGGGCCGTACTTGACTCAGCATTGCCACCGAACAGACCACCGCCAGTGGACGCGGGTGTCGTAGATGCATTGTTATTGCCTCCAAAGAGACTGCCACCAGATATGTTTGATGCTCCTCCTCCTCCTCCAAAAATACTTCCTCCCACCGGTGCTATAGACACGTTTTATCAATCGCTGAATCGTCCAACGGTGAGCTTGTAGTAACTTGCCTCCAAAGGTGCTCGTCGTTGGTGCAGGGTTTGTTGACCCTGTAGTATTATTGGTATTCGTGTTGGACGATCCGAAGAGACCACCCCCAGCGCTATTATTTCCGAAGAAACTCATTTGAAGAGTGCTAAGGACGACGGTCGCGGCGTAATGAAACGCGCCAAAGTTATTGTTGTTGAACGGGTGTCGAGATGAAAGTGGCTGTGCCTATCAGTTGTTGGTTCGACCCACCCATGTCACTCACTGGAAAGCTACAATCAAAACTCCTTCGCCATAATAGATAGCACTGCCTTTAAGGCTTTATGTACCTCCCACCAACAACTTGAGCCATCGTGATTGAAGATGCAGTCTCTCTCAGCAGGCTCCCGCTCGAGTACCCTTGTCTCTCTGTGAGTATGATTCTCGAGGTTTGATCGACTACTCATTCCCTGAGATGCGTCCTTAATAACAAGAGGGGAGAGTACTTTCTCTCTTACAGGAAAGGAAGATGCCGCGGATATCTCAGGTTGGACCTTATGCGTCCACTCCCAAGTATGTAATAAATCATACAGACTCCTTAACTTCAACAGTTCTCATTTATTATCGAGGGCTGGGTTTATTTCTACAATGCCTCTCTCAGGGTTGTCACCGACCAGGATATACGCAAGCCTGAGCTCTTTAAAATTGCCGAAGACCTTTGCTCGGCATATCCTATAGAGGAGTTATCTGAAGGAATGGAAGTGCACATATCTACTGGCCAAAATACTGCCAGTGGATCAAGCTGTGGGCTGTTCAGCACTGCAGTCAACCATGTCCATTGTGTCGCTTCAAATAATCTCGATGAAGTCAAAAACGATAATTCCTGCCTGCTGAACCCCACAAGGTGTAAGTGCGCGGCCCATTCCCTGATATCTAATTCAGATGTTTAAACAATATATTAGTGAACAGATGCCGCCGCCTCTATTGGAATTACCTGTGGAACCATCCCGTGCATGTCCCGATGCCAGCTAGAGCACTAGAGGACGTGTCAGATGCATTAACCTGGTTCTATGTAAGAAAAACAGCTCCTGCTCGGTGATCCCTTATCTAAATTCTCACCAGACAGATAACCTGGTTTCCGGCTCTAGGAGTACAGTCCCTTTCTCCAAGGCAGAATGTGAAGAACTATCGCGCATTGTCGCAGAGTTAGCGCGTAAGCACTCCATATTCCTTCTCTCGGTAACACATGTAGACTCATGGTATGTTCAATAGTTCCGCGAAACGACAAATCAATAGCCAAAACTATTTTTCTCGCATGGCTTATGCGTGAAATTTGTAGTTTTAGAGATGCCGAATATTGGGGACAATACACCCAAAAAGAATCTCAAGCTATGAGGAAATTGAGACAGAAGCCAACTCAATCAATCTACCAACCGCACCCCGTAGCCATGTTCTTCACTAACTTCATTGTGAACTTCTTGTTTTTTGGGATTCCTCATACATATCAAGCTCATGTTAAAGTAAGAGTGGTTTTATTCTCTAAATCAGGAATGTTAACATCTATTTGCTACTCAGCTGACAAGCGAACACCGTGGACGACTTTGCGACATCAATCAAAATTGGAAAAACTACGTTGACCGTCTCGTACGGGAGTATTCACATTTCTTACTCATTGTGAGTTTCATGTTGACTTTCGCTTGATATGCAACCTCTCTGACCCTCGATCTTCAATTTTCACAGTCGACTGTGTTACTTTCGTGAGCCAGATCTCTTAATCCCTCGAGACAACACTCACCATTACTTCAGAGCAACAATCGGCTTCCTCTCTGTTCCTAACACCCCGGAAGGTGCTCAAGTTGCTGCAACACTGTCAACGTTTGCTTCCCTCGGTAGCATCATTGTGGGCGTATTTTCAATTTGGAGGCATCAAGCAAACACAACAACTGCAGATTCGGTTCGTCTTCGTCGTCGCGCCGTCACAATACACTTGACATTGACACTTGCATGCCGCACAGTACACATACATGTATAACGTTCAGCATAGCTACCTTGGTCTGTATGGACACGCCATCTTGCTCAGTCTACCACCGGCGCTGCTGGTGTGGGCCATCCTTCTCTTTACCCTCTCCATTGTTGTTTTTGTTATGAATGGCATTGGAAACGACACTGCGACCTGGCGTAAAATCTCTATCTGGTCTGTGTTGGGCATATTCCTCGTACTGTTGATTATTGTCACGCTTGCCTTGTATACCTTTTCCATCATATGGAAATTTCAGAGACGTACGGCAAGGATATGGAGCAAGCTCGGTTCTATCTGGGCTAGATCGAAGGAATCAGTAGCTGCGATTGTATGAACACTGGTAGCACTGTGCCACTGTACCAACATTGTACTTAGATCTGCAAGTTGTCGCGAACATGGACTGTCGTGTAATTATATCAAGTGTACAACAAATATGTATATCCACACGTTGACAAGATGATTTGGATTGGCTTTTTTGATCACTCTTGGCACGAATCACATCAATCTACTGGCAGCAGTCGTTGAACGTCGAGCTTAAACGCCCAACTCGCAAACATATCAACCTAGACATCTACTACCATTCAACGATTTCGAGCAAGTCTGGCAATGGCTACTCCAACGTACATTTACAAGATCGTACCCTCGTCCGCCCCACCTCCGTCGCCCCTCCCGGACGCATTGCCAGTCAGCGATCTAGACAAGGCCGACAACTTTATCCATTTATCAACGGCTTTGCAAATTCCTGGGACACTGAAGCGCTTCTTCGGGAACGTGGAGCAGGTCTACATCCTCAGGATCACTTATAGTCAGGTAGAGAGTAAAATCAAATGGGAGAATAGCAAAGGGACAGGTACGTCACCGTGATTTGAATTTTATCTAATCGAATTGCCATTTGACTGAAAGCTCCTGGCGGTGTAGGCGAACCAGATATGTTTCCCCACCTTTACAATGACTTGCATTTAGGAAAGAATGAAATTGAGAGTGTAGTTCGATGGGAAAGGGGATCCAATGACTGGGACACTGCGATCAACAAAGCAAAAGAAGATGCCTGGTTCATCTACTAATTTGCTTCGTTAGTTATGGATTCATGGATTTATGCCTTAGAGTTTCAAATGCTACCACTTATAAAGTTCAGAGTTTCCATACATTGTAAGTCAATCTATTCATTGATCAAGAAAAGCGAAAGCGAATATAGGACACATTTTGGTTTGGTTTATAGTACAATTACCCAAGAGCGATTGTATTCTTCTTGGCAGGAGTGACTTCAGTCTTCAAGGACAAGAACTGAGGCCCCTCCATCTGCAGTTACCCGTTTTCGCGTTTTCATGATCAAATAACGCCTGCCGAATCGCGACAGAATTCTGCCGTCTTGCGAAGAGCCAAGGGATTCCGCAGATGAATTTGCAGGTTCAGAAAATAGCCCGATACCTGAGGGGGCAAGAATGATGGCATGTCCTGTCTTCAAAGTTCAGAAAGACCCCCCGTAAGTACTCATAAGAGCTGGAATTTGGTGAAAATCACACCTGCAATTTGACTACCTGATCGAACACATCCCGTCCAGAAAAGTCAGTCGGGACATGTTGAATAAGGTGTTGCCACCAAGTTGGAGAAGAAAAACGATGAATGATTGTGATGGAGCAAAGGTCAAGTAGTACAGACGGAACTACTGTTGGCTCTGGAAGCTGATCAGAGAAAATCAATTCATACAGCTATGTTCTAAACCTCACCCTGAGTACTGATGATCACCCTAATTGCAAGGTGGCGTTGTTGACGAATCACATTTAGAAGTGATTTTGTGAGACCTGTGGCCGTTCTTTGGTAGGACAAGTACTATAAAATAATCAGGAGGAAGCAAAATAATTGAGAGTATATGCAAACCTTGTGTGCCTCGTCGACAACCAGAACTTTTCCTGTTCCAATGTCTGCCCGAATGAACAACCTTATGATTATCTCAAACAAACCACATGCTGATGCTTCATCAAGGAATGGATCAGAGAGGTCCACAATTGTCAATTGACCAGGTGCAAAGAGGCTGCCCCTTTTTGCGCGTTTCTTCTGTCCCGATGAGCTATGTGACACTTCAGGCTCTAGGAAAGCATTTAGCAGTGTCATTCGCTGCTCCAAGCTAGCTATCTGCGCTGGATTGAATTTTTGTTTGGATATGTTCAATTGTGACATAAATCCTGCAAACGTGAACTTCTCTCCAAGGTCGCGCAAAATCGACTGTCAGATAACTTTAGAATATGAAAGTGAATCAAATCAGATGATTTAAGGAAGAGGACGTACAAGAATTATTTGCATGTACAGAGGGGCCGATTCAGAGGAGCCGACTGCCATCATTGACAGGATGGCAGCAGCATCGAGTTCTGTGTTTTTGAAATACAGGGGCTCAACCGTGACCTTGGCGTCTCCAAAACGTGAGTAGACTGTTTTCATTGTCTGCAGCGACGAGTGAGAGACATAGACACGGACAGGGACTCCAGAGACATGGGATGAGATTGAAGATGAGAGCCAGGCAGCTTCACTTGGTAGACAATTTGCACCACCTTCGCCATAGTGTAAAACTAGCCCAACTAACGGCTTAGTTAAAGTACCAATTGCCGGGAAATTAGGGATGAGCATGTTTTCTAGTATGGTTGCAACTGTGTGTGATTTTCCAGACCCTAATATCTGTGAGCACGCATTTTGTGCGAGTGTATGTAAACCCCCGACCTTGCACACCACAAACGATTGCCGAAAATGGAGCATTCTAGTTCGGGATACGTTATTTAGCGCCATAAAGGACCAGAAGAGCAATGCAACTGACAGTATTGATGTACAAACGTTTATCGTCGAGGACTTCTTTGGTGTTAGGTGAGCTGACAACATAGAATAAAGTGGTGATCAAGGTATGCCTTTAGCGTCGAAGACTTACTGTATACCGAGGACTTTGCCGAGAACTCCATATTGCGTCGCGTGTTTACCATTTCCAATAGCCAAAAAGCCATCTCTCGTCATTAATGGCGCGGTGGCCATGTCATGGCCTGCGATGAGAGTTTGAGGGTCGGAATCGTCGAGATCCGAAGAATCGGATTCTTCAAGTAATTGCCATTCAACGTGAGCTATGTTGTCCTAGACGCAGAACATAAGTTTGTTACATCGAGAAGTTAAACACTCAAGTACTCACATGTGACAGAGATACTGCTTCGTTGTCTTGATCATAGTCGATATCGCTTGTGGTTGGAGACATAGTCAATTTAGAAGGTATGGGACGAGTAATCCTCAGAGACAGCCGCGTAGGGAGAGTGTACTTATAGTCAGAAATCCGCATACGCACGGAAAAATAGGCTTTAAACGGGACACAGGCTCGAGCTACTGCAATATCGATCAGTTGAAGGCTCGCCTGACGCCGAAGAAGTATTGAGTTAACACGAGGCATAATAGGCGTAATCGCCGTCCCGCTTTATGACGTCGTATTTGTTATTCTCTCCCAGGCTGTTTATAGCTTGAGTGATTAGTATTCTGCAAGGAGGACAAGGGATGTTCATGAATGCTCGGATTATGGCATGCTTGTGGAATGCACATGGTTTCGGTGAATGCTGTTGTTGGTCGATAAAGAAGCGACCAAGATTGCGGTTTAATCTTAGATACAGGGAAAGCAGAGTCGGAGTAAATGAAAAGGTATTCACATTGTCAGACGAGAGTAAATTGAAAGCCAAGTTGCATTGCATCCGAGTCTGCAATGTGCATCGAGATCGGCGGCAGAGAGGGAAGCACATGACGCAGGAGACCATGCAACTCTTGTATCTCGAAATACCTTTTCTTCGCAGAATCCACATAGCTTTAGACTCGCCAACATTTTTCAACCAAAAACACGCGCCTAGAAGAAATGCCGCCCTTCGAGGTTGCCGGTTGGGCCGTTAGGGCAGCACCGATTCGCGAAGCAACTCAACAAGTGTCAAAAAAGCGCAAGCGCCCAAGCAGCCACAACCAACTGGAATCTATGGAAATTAACGTTGAAAAGCTCATGGCTCAAATGGAAAGTTCTAGGTCAGAGGAACCATCAATACAAAATTCAGAAAGGAAAAAGCGGCGAAGGGCAAACCGACAGAAACCGGTTCAGAGCGATGCGGATGAGACAAAAGATCGGCCAACTACGCCGCCTCGGAAAGCCGAAAAAAAGAAACTTTTAAAGCTGAGCGGCGATGCTTTAATACAAGCACGTAAAGCAAAGCCGAAAACGCAGATAGATATCAAAACAAATGCGAGGCAAACAGTAGATTCTGCGCCGATATTACCTTTGAAGTCGAAGCCGACATTTGAGGAACTTCAAGGGGATTCTAATGCTAAACTGACCGCCCTGCAGAAGAGCATGAAAGATAGCTTAGATGGCGCAAGGTTCAGGTCGGTCATTTCCATTTGATCATGAAATGCGTCTCACTCGTTTGAGAAGACTCATAAACGAGAATTTGTACAAAACAGACAGTCATCAGGCCCGCGAATTGATGCGAAATGACTCTAAAGTCTTTGAAGAGGTGCGGTACGTCCTGATGAGCATGCGTATTTCATTGGTTAATCTATTCAAACCAGTATCATGCCGGATTCCGACACCAAGTTGTGTCATGGCCTATCAACCCCGTTGAACATTTCGCGTCGAAATTTGCATCATACCCCCAGAAAACTCTGATAGCAGATTTAGGTTGCGGTGATGCTGCTCTGGCGAAGAATCTTGCATCCAAGGACATATCCGTAATCTCGTTCGATTTGGTGTCGGACAATGAGTACGTAGTGGATGCGGATATCTGCGACAAAATACCTCTTCCTGGATCAGAAGAATCAGGCAAGCCTAAGTCGGCAGGCATGGGCCAAGTTGTCGATGTTGTCGTCTGCGCCCTCAGCTTAATGGGCGTCAATTGGCCTAACTGTATTCGCGAAGCATGGCGAATCCTGAAACCAGGGTTAGTAGCTATCTAACAGTCATTTCTATGATTGACCATTTTCCAATACTAGGGGTGAACTGCATATTGCTGAAGTAACAAGTCGCTTTACGGATATCGAGCAATTCCAAAATCTGCTCGGGTCTATCGGATTTCGGTTGAAGTCAAGGGTATGTCTATCTTTTCGTATCGCAAGAAATTTGCTAATCGAAGAGATTACCAGGATGACAAGATCAGTTCACATTTCATATTATTCGAATTTGCCAAGATTCCAAGGGCGAGGAAAACAGAGAAGGAATGGTCTGGATTATTGTCGAAGGGCTCTGTTCTCAAGCCCTGTGAATACAAAAGAAGATAAGATTTCTGTGCTAGGATCACGAAGCATACCTACATAATATCTGTATTATCTGGCCGACTTTGTCGTATACTTATGGCAATCGTTTATTATCTGTGTGACTATCCTTGTTTGATCAATTTTGGATAAGGAAGCGAACCATGAGACTGCGAGCTGTAAGACTCGACCCTATCGTATTTCTGTGCCTCCTATCTCGCTCTTGACGGCCAACGTTCAACCACATCACCAATTCCGCTCGTAGCACTCGCCAAATGACCACTCGTGTAAACGTCCTTTCCCATCCCATCATCAATGCAGAGCTGTCTAAACTACGACAAGCATCTACTTCATCCAAGGAGTTCCGAGAGGTTTGCTAAGATGTGGTACTACATGGGTTGAGTGAATGCTGAAACTGGATCTCAAGGGCGTAGAGACCATAAGTTTACTCCTCGGTTACGAGGCGTCTCGTAACTTGGAGGAAGAGACTTTCGATGGGGTACGTCACAGGTCGGCCTCTACATCCAGATCCCAGCTAACCCCTTCGTCAGCAAACCCCTGTGGCTGCCTTCACTGGAAGCAAGGTTAAGCCTCGAATCGGTCTGACTCCCATTCTACGTGCTGGGCTGGGAATGACGAACGCTCTGGTGCGTAAAGCGAATTACAATTGGTGCTTTTTGTTGATTCGAGCTGCAGCTCAAACTCTTTCCGTACGTCTTCATATTTTGAGGCATATGCCACTTGACTGAAAGAAACTCCAGTTCTGCGCCTGTGTATCATCTGGGCCTTTATCGCGAGAAAGTTACTCTTCAACCGGTTGAATGTCAGATCGAGCTAATTATCCGAGCAACACGAGCGTTTTGCTGACGACTGCGTTTATAGACTATTCGAAGCTTCCTCCCTCCCCACCAATAGACCAAGTTTTCCTCCTGGATCCGCTAATTGCCACAGGAGGAACTGCGAGTGCGGCACTGGCCATGGTCACTGATTGGGGCATTGAAGGTATGTAATTATTTTGTGTGTGATTCTCTTTGATTTCTGACTTCCCATTCCGCGGGGCAGTTAAGAACATCAAGCTTTTATGTATACTTGCATCCGAAGCCGGGCTTAAGCATGTGCAGGCAGAATATCCTGACTTGGAGGTAAGAAGATATACGTACCATATTGTCATGACCTAACTTACTGATTGTTTATTCATAGATCTGGGTGGCGGGGGTTGACGATAAACTAACTTCGGAAGGCATTATAAGCCCAGGACTTGGTGATTCGGTGAGCTCCAAGGGATCATTTAGTCCTCGTTATGCAGACGTTGATTACTAGTCGTAATTTGCAGGGAGATCGCCTTTTCAACACAATACGTTAACTTGAACTTAGTATGTTGGAAAACTGACGTCGCTCCTCCCATGTATCTGCGATTTGGCGAGTACGAGTGCATCCGTGTATAAATCAATATAAAGACATCTGTTGCCCGAGGGGCAGCATAATTTAGGCGCTCGATACTCAGTTTAACATGCCACTGGGCGCTAAAGTGCGAAATGGTAACCTTGCACTATAGTACAAAGTAAGTTGGTCTAATAGCAATGAGCCCCAATTGTAAATCCCTATATACCACCGTCATAAGTGTAGTTTGAATTTTAACAGGAGAGCACATAACAAATTTCGTGCAGATGATAATCACGTCAATATAAGTAGCCGGCTGCCGAGTCGCGTCGATACTTTTCCGGACCACGTGATGAATTCGCGATTGTGAGCACAGATTGCGCATTTGTCTTTATTCCCGCCTGTCGTTTACCAGAAAAAATGGAGAAAATTTGTCTACAATATCTTTCCTTTATTCCGTCCTTTATCCTTTACTATGGGGCTGCAAGATTCCGGTTCGTCGACTCCTCTTTCCTCCACGACGACTTTATCCCAACCCAGCTTTCCTCCTTATAAATCAGGCATTGTGGTTAATATCACCCCCTTTAACAACCCCCGTATACCCGCTTCGAATGTCGTGGAATACATTGCATCTAGACCAGAGAACAGTGCATTTGTCTACATATATGATGTTGCAGAACAAGTGGGATTCGGCACCCTTACGAAGGAATGGGCAAATGTCGATACGACTGCGAAGATTGTCGATTTACAAACTAGAGCCGGTGCAGGACTAAGCCTCATTGGAAGATTATCGCAGGGAACGAGCATCGACGCTGCAAGTGGTAACGTTCTGACAGCGTATACCACACCAAGTGGCTTGACCCAGATGGCCCCATCCTTCTCCTACCTACCTCAAGCCTCATCCACTGCCCGACTGGTCATTCAGGTCCCTACCGTAACGCCTGTCGGAGAGACTCTGGCGCTGTTGCCCATACTTTCACCTCTTGCCTCTATCTGGAGTATTCTCCCGGAGAATGTAGCGGTGCTATTGTCTTCCACCCCTCAACAGATTGCCGATTTCGCCAGTCTTTCCTACAGGATCTCCGATTTCCACCTTATCCATCTCTTCGACCAACACAGTGCCTCTCGCGAAGTGGGTCACGAGCTTGTCCCTCTCCCAACGCCTAATGCCGCTCCGTTAGCCCTCCGTGCCGCTATCAAAGATGCAGGATACCAATTCTTCGAATACCACGGAGACGCGGCCGCGAAGACCGTCATTGTGACCTTGAATGGCCCATTGGCTTTGATCCTTAAAGCTGCCTTGAAGAATAACGACACTGGATTGGCTGTCGCCATTGTCAATGTTTTACGGCCATGGGACGAGGCGGGCATTCAGGCGATTATTCCATCCTCCGTTACAACAATACGCGTTCTGGACGATGTTCCAAACTCTGTCACGCAGGGTAGTCTATATGTTGATGTTTTCAGTGCTCTATGGAATGTGAACCCCAAGCGCTCTGTTAAATCTGATCGCATTATCCCATCACAAATTCAGCATTTCATCCAATCGCCAACGGCATTCTTGCAATTCATCGAAAATATCGTTGGATCAAAAATCTCCATGCCCGCGCCTTCCAGTGCCAAGAAAGTCCTTATATTCGGCGTCCCGGACACTCCTTTAGCCGCATTTCCGACATTGTTAGAAGAGTTGTTTTCAAAGAAGGCAGGCATTCTTTCCCGCCTTTTGGTCGATCACGACGTGTTTTCAAAGCCAGGTGGAATCAATGCAAACCGCCTGATCATCTCGCGAAAAGATACAGGCGATTTCATTCCTATTCCTTTCGTGTTGCCTCTCGACCGCGAAAGCGACGGGCATTCCGACTTTTTGGGGATATTCGACCAAAGCCTTTTGAAGACTCATTCGCTTCTTAAGCATGCAAAGAAGGAGTCAACTGTGGTTATCACAACTTCCTGGCTGCCCGCTGAATTCTTAGCGACCATCTCTCAAGAAGGTTTAGCATTAATTCGCGAGCGCAACTTGTCTGTTTACACAATAGACGCAAAAGCAATCGCTGCTAACCTTGTTGGTGCTGCCGGGCCTCACTACATTTCCGCCCAAAATCTTCTGCTAGAGATCGTGTTCCTAAGACTCTATCTTGGCGCTGTGGCAACGGAAGAAACTGTCCTGCAACTAGCCCGTACCTCGTTCGACGATCACCTTAACGGAGTTTCTTTGTCGAAGTTCAACTCACACGCATGGTCGAGTCTCCGTGTCGTTGATGTTCCAACCGCCGAGGAGCCGCCATCTACTGTCACACCCAACGGCCCGCCTGTGCTGAAGGATTTCGAAGCGAACGCGATCGCTGTCGAGACCACTGGCGGTAATACCATTGTTAATGGAGCGCGTCTCGGCTCTTGGCATGATGCTGCAAAGCACCTAATCTTCCCGTCCGTGTTCGCGCCTTCTCGCGACGAAAACTCCACCCAAAACCCTGCTCTGCGCCCCGAGGTTCCTGAAACCACTTATCTCGTCACTTGCACTGTCAACAAGCGGCTCACGCCCTTGGAATACGACCGCAATGTATTCCATCTGGAGTTCGACACTTCGAACACTGGGCTAAAGTATGACATCGGTGAAGCCCTTGGTGTTCACGGGTGGAATGACGAACAGGAGGTCCTTGACTTCTGTTCATGGTACGGTGTTGACCCTAACAGGCTTATCACTATCCCAGTCCCTACGGACGAGTCCAAGATGCATACTCGTACCATCCTCCAAGCGCTGCAGCAGCAGATTGACCTGTTCGGTCGGCCCCCAAAGTCCTTCTATACTGACGTTGCAGAGTATGCCACAGGCGATGTCGACCGCTATGCCCTGCGCTTCATCGGCTCTCCCGAAGGCGTATCGACCTTCAAGAAGTTGTCGGAGAAGGACACTGTTACATTCGCGGACGTACTGAAGAAATATAAAACAGCTAGGCCTGGTATCGAGCGACTGTGTGAACTCATTGGAGACATCAAACCGCGCCATTATAGCATTGCCAGTGCGCAGAGCGTGGTTGGGGATCGTGTTGATCTTCTTGTCGTTACCGTTGATTGGGCAACACCAGAAGGTGCGTCCAATCGATTACAAATTGACATCATTGGTGACTGATAAATATCTTCATTGTAGGCACTCCGAGATATGGGCAATGTACTCGCTACTTGGCCAACCTGCAGATAGGTCAGAAAGTGACGGTGTCGATCAAACCTAGTGTTATGAAAGTTCGTTAGTCTTCTATGTCAATGGTCCAAGCTAATTACAGTATTTGCTCCAGTTGCCCCCCAACCCCAAGCAACCGCTCATTATGGCTGGTCTTGGTACGGGTGCTGCACCTTTCCGTGCATTCCTTCAGCATCTTGCCTTGCTCAAGTCGAAGGGCGAGGAAGTTGGTCCAGTATACTACTATTTCGGCTCCCGCTATCAGGGTGCCGAGTACCTGTACGGAGAAGAGATCGAAGCTTTCGTTCTGGATGGTGTCATTAGCCGCGCTGGACTAGCCTTCTCCCGCGACGGGCCGAAGAAGGTCTATATTCAACATAAAATGCTTGAAGACTCGGAGGCGTTGGCCCAGATGCTTCACGACAACGAGGGTGTATTCTATCTTTGTGGCCCCACATGGCCTGTACCCGATGTGTACGAAGCGTTGGTAAACGCCCTCGTCAAGTACAAGGGTTCCGATCCGATCAAGGCTGGAGAGTATCTGGAAAGTCTTAAAGAAGAAGAGCGATACGTACTCGAGGTATGTGATTTTCCCGCTGGCATATCCAAGTTAAGTGCTCATATGGGCTGCATAGGTATATTAAGCAAGTATAGACTATAGAGGCTTTTAATGTGCGTATGGACAGAGCTGATAGGTATATATATATCGAGCGAAATAGAATCAATGGGTAGCAATGTCGATTGAACAAGTTTTATGCAAGAAGTACGAGTACAATGCCTCAATCAAAGCTAAGGGAAGGAAAAAATATGGTTTCCCTTTCCATGAGCCTAAATTGTTCAGCTTCGGGCTGTCTGGGCTTCCCGACGATCATCTCTTTTTTGTGACTCTGGCACTGTCACCTACATTTTGATTTTTTGATTTCATATTACACTCTTCCAGAGAGGTAAGTAGGTGCATCTTTTAGATGAATTCAAGTTCATTACATATGCATGAAGGATTCCAATGGTATATTGATCTGGTATATAGACTACTGGTGGCTAGAGATAGGATTGATAGGCATTATAGACATATGGCATCGGGTGCAAGTGGAGTAGTCTTTAGTCGTGAAGATCGTCGTGAGTGTTAATGGGTGGATGAAGGGGGTATGTGTAAGGGTGCAAAAGTACAAATACAAAATGAGAATAAAATATGAGCGAAGCCTAACCAGTCTTGACTAAGGTCCTCAGGCCCAAGTGAGTGGGTCGGACAAGCAGGATGATGTACCAAGCGGATAGCCCAACAACGACAAGTCCGACAACGGAGAGTACAATGGCCAATGCCAGGGCGGCTTTTTTACTGAGCCCACTACCATGACATCCGTCAGTTATAGCAGCATCGCAGGGGGCGCCTTTTGGTCTAACGGCATCATATGCGCCGGCTTGGAGGGTTGTGAAGAAAGGGTCTTTGGTGTCGCCGAGCACATGCATGGCAGCAAGCGTCAGCATAGGTGCGTTATAATCGAGTGCAACCTGATTGTCCGGACAACGTAAGCGACGGTCCAAACGGCATGTCATTCATCGTGCACGCGTACCTCGGTTTCAGGCCAGTCGCTGCGGATGTCAAAGAATCTACCGAGTCTGTCTGGTCCGCCGACGACGGCTCCAGATAGAACATACGCTTCTTGAGCTGGGACGGTGTCGATTTCGGAGACATCAAATCCTCCTGAGGCCATTGCAGAGTGGGGATTCTGTGGCGAATTGGGGTTGACACCGACGATGTACGGTACTAAGTAATAATTGATCAGAAAAGGTACTGGAGCGATGGTATCGTATAGTCTTACCTGACATGGAATTCTTGCCAAGGGCGTAGTCCACTTGATTTTTGGCGAAGTTCTGCACGAATGCGCTCAGAATATGCCGCTCTGGAACGTAAGCATGTTTCGCATACCTGATATGCAACCTTCTTCTCCGCAGTTGAAGCCATAGGAACAAATCGCTCCAGCAACATAGCCGCGTTCAGGGCAGGGTTCAAACTGGCGTCGTCAGAGTCTCCGTCGTAGAATAGAAGTCCATCTATCATTCGGTTGAAAGAATGGCACCACATATGAAACGTAAGACGTACCTCCCGTCATGAAACCTCCCCCATTCGTGTTAACAAGGTCATCGAAATAGGCTTCTGCGATGCTTTGCCATGCAGTGTAATTTCCTCCGAGTCCCGAATTAGCTGCATTTGCTTGAGCGAATAGCACTGGCAGTCCTGGTGTTTTGGAATCCCAATTAAAGACGCGGTTCGAGGTTGCAAGATCATATTTTGTCCAATACGACTCCGCTTCTTGATAGGTGGCGGAGGATCCTGTAGCAATAGACAAGAACAGGGCGGCAATAGCTAGTTCATCTCCGTAGCCGGAGGAGCCGTAAATTGAAGCAACTTGGGGAACCGAGGTCTGGTATGTTTTCCTACCGTTTGTCGCATTGACGGCGAAGGAATACAAAGCTTGGCCATGAGAGAGCAGTGTAGCGGAATATGAGTCGTTCCTCAGCGACGCTGGCGCAGAGTATACTGAACTGTTGAAGCTGCGTGCGGCGTACAAATTTGAGCATGCAGCAAATGCAGCTGCCGCACCTGCAGCAGCGTCTGTACCCGGATTGTCGTTGTTGATTATATACACTGGACGGGGAGAGGGAATACTGCGATCTCCTCCCCAGTATGAACCATCTCTGTCCGCTATAATGAGCGGAATTAATTATTTGTGAAAACATAGTTCATCCATGACCTACCAGAAGCAACCATAACGACTAGGGTAGTATCATTGGGATGTGCCTGGAAATATCAGCATCAGAAATGAATGCTTCTCAGGTGCTTCGCGTATTTACCTTGATTAGCCAGTCAAGACCCCATCGTAGTGTATCATCCAGGTAGGTCGTCTGGTTCGCCATGTCGTAGCCTGCATATTCTATGAATAAAGGCCAACAACGAAAAGTAAAACGACTAGACCTTTTCCAAAGTCCGTTGCTCCCCAGCAAAGGGACATCAAAACAAAGCTCTATCACTCTGCTGAGTATCTTTAAATTTTGAGAGTGGATGAGGAACTTACTAGTGGGAAGGTATCCTTGGAGTAATCTAGGTTGGGGCCGATGCTCGGTCAGCCTCTCTACTATGGCAGTCAACATGAGATCCAACTGACCTCCTGCATCGTAAAATCCACCTTTTTGTGAGATACGATCAGAATACGTGTCAAGTAAGACGATGGCGTCGAGTTGAAAGCAATACGAACCAATCAAGTCAGTGCCCACGTCGAGGCCTTCCAGTATCAAGCTATCATTACGCCAAGGGACGCGATTAGTAGAAGGAAGGACGCCACTGCGTTGCTCGTCGTAGAAATATATCAGGCTTCCAAGTAAACCAGTCCATCCAGGGTTAGGATAACCTCCCGAGGTTGGCTCGGCGCCTACTGAACTATTTGCGGGCAGGAAAGGAGGATTGGGAAGCGGAAGCTGGGCCGCAACGAATGTCGCCGCCGCATGTATAAAGCAAAATGCTGACAAAGCCCGCATTGGGGTATCGTGGCCGTGAGTGAAGGGGGTCTTGAGGAATCGTCGTCAGTCGTAAGATGGAGGAGCAGAACTTGTTCGAACGTCGTCGACCAAATATGGTAAAAGATGGAGTCTCGATCACCCACGTGTTGCTCGCGCACGACACGTGATCGCGTAGATAATAAAAAGTGACATCACTCACTCCCATTCCACAACTACTAACATATGGCTCGCGCTATCAAAACTTGTGTGCTTGGAGTTGGGTTGGCTGGCTTGACTTTCCATGTGCCGTTCATTCTCGCCCTCCCTGAAATGTTCACCTTGTACGCGGTTTTAGAGCGCAATCCAAAAACCGAAGGCGGCAAGGTAAATGAGCGATTTGGTGTCACACCAAAAATCCATCGTTCTCTCGATAGCGTTTTAGCGGATAAGGACATCGAATTAGTGATTATCGGAACACCTAATGAAACCCACTATGAATTTGCGATGGCAGCTTTGAATGCAGGCAAACACGGTCAGTAACTTACACAAACCTGCCGAAGTTCAAGTTCTAAATACCCTTCAAAACACTCAGTTCTCGTTGACAAGCCCGTCACGGCAACCTCAGGACAGGCGAAAGAGCTGGGGATATTGGCTACATCTAAAGGACTCGTTTTATATGCGTTTCAAAACCGCCGATGGGACAGTGATTTTCTGGCTTTGAAGAAACTGATTACTGAACCGGAAACGTCTGGCAAGTCTTTGGGAGAAATCACAGATTTTGAGTCGCAGTGAGGGTGTAACTGTTCATCTAAAACGACCCTGATTCTGACATTCGACAGTTTCGACCGTTACCGCAAAAGCCTGAAGGGGACCTGGAAAGATCGGCCTTTACCTGCCGCTGGATTGACATATGATCTCGGAGCTCATTTGATCGACCAGGCATTATGCCTCTTTGGACGGCCTACACGTATCACTGCATTTATACAGAATATGAGAGGGGTCGGCAATCCTACCGTTGACGATTCAGTAAGTTTTGCCTTCAATGCGTAGGATGTTTTGTTTTCCTAATGTTTTCACAGTTCACGATTATGTTCCACTATGACCCCGGGGCCAGGACAAGATATCCTTTAACAGTAACTCTGAAAGCTCACTGCCTTTCTGTACGTTCACCTCAAGTCCGATATATTGTCCGAGGAACGAGGGGCACATACACAAAATACGGACTGGATGTGCAAGAAGACCAACTCAGGGTGATTTCTTCTCCAAGTGCAATTTTAGAGGAGAGATACGGCATGGAACCTGAATACCTTTGGGGAACCCTTGAAAAAATTGAGGCTGATGATTTAACCGTTACGAAGTCCATGTGAGTAAAAGGGCTGCTTTACTTACCTATGCCAACATGCTAATATTGTCTGAAGCTGGCCCTCTGCAGATCCTGGAGCATATATTGATTTGTTTCGCAACTTGGGAGCTTCTATACGAGGTGCGGAAAGCCCTTTGGTGAAATGGGAGGAGGCTACAGCTGTCATTGAGATGATCGAGCTTGCACATCGCAGCGCAAGTGAGGGAGTTACGGTGAACTCCGAGGAGGTTTCGTCATAATTGACGTCACGTGAGTTTACACGTTGGCGGCGGTGTCCATACTACATAGTGCTTGATCATGATGCCCTCTCTCTTGCTCGACCCTGTATCGTTGTAGCCATTGGACTAGATGTCATTCGTCGATATCCGTGTTGACTTGCCATCGTATTCTCATACATTCTCCGTCAAAGTACCGTCCTCGAGCTCTGTCAGCCAACTCAAGCAACAGATCCATCAATCCTGTCCAGGGCAACCCCGACCCGATGGTCAACGCCTCATATGGCGAGGACGGGTGCTTACGGACAATGAGAATATAGAGAGTCTTTGGAAGGTAAGCACAACTCGATCCGCGGAAAGAGTATGTTCCTTAACGGCGCATATAATCTCCAGGCCGACCCCAGGATTGTGCATCTCGCTGTTCACCCATCAGCTTGGTCATCGCCCCCTCCTGAAATTCCACAGTCCACACCTCAATCAGAGGTCCTTTACCAGCCCAGTGTCACGTCGACGTCTTCATCCTACACCTATCCTCCAGGACCAAGCATGGCTGCATCATCGGGGCTCGCGACTCATCTTGCATCCGCCGGCTTGCTGTCCTTTCCTTTGGGAATGGAATATACTCGCTACCTGCATCAGAAAGCTCTACATGCTCTTTCACCTTCAATTATGGCTCCTGTGGAACATAGCGATAGTTCTCAACGGCGGAGCGAGGCTATCCAGGTGCTGGAACGCAACGGGTGGTCTTGGCCTGCTGTTCTAGACGAACCCTTCCCTGAGGCATCGGAAGGCGGCCTTGTATACAATGCGACTATTGTGGAGTGAGTTTCAATCTCAATTATATGATGCTCCCCTCTAACGCTACATGTCAAAAAGAGGACAGTCTTACCTTCAATTAACCGCTGATAGTGAGAATGCCCGGCCAAATTCACTTCAGCAACATGCCCTTAAAGTATTAACTTATACATTCAACATTCTATCTTTACCTCTACACAACATTCCTACTTTACGGGGAAGTCAGCCACAACACTTACCTGTTCCTCCCCACGTCAACCAACTTCTCCAACAACTTGGCCTTCCACCCTTACGACCCGCAGGCGACAATGTGAACCCGGTCAACCCAAATGCGCTCCTCGCCGATATGCGTGAAATTCCTGTTCGTGCTCTTCTCGCACCTTTGCTGATGCTCCTTTTTCGAACACTCCTACTTCTCTACTTTTTTGCCCCAGCGCGCAAGCCTATCTTTGGTGTCCTCATCTTGGGTTGGATGGTGTATGAAATATGGCAGCCTATAAGGAATGGTTTACGGAACGGATGGGGACGCATGCATGATATTGGACAGCACCAGGCAAACAACGGACAGAATGCTCGACAGGGCCCCGGCGCTGGGGCGCCAAACGCACCTCCTCCCCCGCCGGGAGTACGGGCTGCTCGTGCAGGACCTGCAGGCGCCGTGACCTTGGAAGCTCAGGCTGGGCAGATTTTCGACACGCTAGCTAATTTGAACATCGAAGATGAGCAACAGATACTGAATCCCGGCCCTGGGGGTGTTCCTGCGGAACCGACATTTGGACACAAGGTTATGACCTTTTTGTCGTTATTCATAACCACCTTGCACCCGGCCATCTGGAACCGGAGACGCGTTGCTCTTCGACGAAGAGAAGGCGTAGTCAGAACCGAAGCTAATGTCAGAAACGCGCCGCCGCCTTCTGCAGACAGTGACTCGGATTCGACGCCTGCTCCAGTAGATAGTGAGGCAACCCGACGACGCGAAGAACTGCGCGCGCAGTATGGTCTCCAACCCAGATGGATACAGCGATACATGGAGAGAGTCGTTGCTGAGGATTGGGTGGATGATTCTGATTGAATTTAGGCGCAGCAGAAATGTATTCAAATAAAGTAGTCACCTAACCACTCAATACATACTACCATGACATTCTAAACATAGTCAACCGTCCGTTGCAGCGAGTTTTCCCACGTAAGTACAAACACGAACTTTTGATAGCGCTCAGGGAGGCGTATTATTTAAATAAATGGCGTTGTATTCCTGAACGTCCCTCATACCTTCCCAGCGCCTGCCACTGAGCCTTTCCCACTTCCAACCGACCAGAACCCTTCAATTTCTCTTTTCGATGTCGACGTCGACCTTCGATTCGCTTGTCAGCGATCTCACTCGAGATGTCCATCGCGTGCAGCCGAAAGACGCCCTTCAATTCTGTGCCAACTGGTTTCAATCTCGTCTTGAAGAGCAAAGGGCTCGATCTCGCGATTTGCTGGCAAGTAGGTCCTTGTCGATATCTGCTCCGAGCGAGCTGTACACCGACAACGTGCTGGGTGGCCACGGTGGCGGGCCACCCACCCTCGCGCCCTTCCCCCGACCACGATCTTCGATTCGCGATAGCATTGCGCACAGCCCATTTGGCACTCTCAACGTCCCAGGAAATGCGCTCCTCGGGAGTGGCGATCGCACCCCTCCCTCCCTTAGATTTAACCAGAACGAGCTACCCCCCACGTCCCCGCTCACCAACGTCAATCCATTCGCTGCGTTCGATACATCAACGCCGACGCCACTCAGCCAGAACGAATACCTGCATCCTCCCAACTCGGCCATCTTTGCGCGCCGGACATCGGTGTCTGCCGAGTCTATCGCGGTTGACAGTGGTAGCGACGAGCCACTGCCTGTCTATCCGAAGACAGATGATCAAGTGCGCCGAATCAAAGCTGCCATTGCAAATAACTTTATTTTCAGGGACCTCGACGAGGAGCAGGAAACGGGTGTCCTCCGCGCGATGCAGGAGCGCAAGGTCGTCAAGAACGAAGTCATCATACGGCAGGGTGATGTGGGCGAGTACTTTTACGTGGTCGAGCATGGTCTCGTCCACTGCTTCATCCGCCCGGAGCCGCTGCCACCGCAGTGGCTTACAGGTGGGACCATCAATGCGGAGGACAAGTTCGTACGCCCAGGCTACCACCCCGAGTTTGGCAGGATGGTCCAGGAATGCAAGCCCGGCATTTCCTTCGGGGAGCTGGCACTGATGTATGGCCACCCCCGCGCAGCCACTGTGCTGGCAATGGAACCGTCCACGCTATGGGCGCTTGATCGCATCACATTCCGCACCATCATCTTGAAGGCTGCGCATCGGCGCCGAACGATGTACGAGCAGTTCTTGTCGACCGTCACTCTTCTTTCGTCGCTCGACGCGCCGGAAAGAAGCAAGATCGCGGATGCTTTGGTCAGTAGTGTGTACATGGACGGCGAGGCAGTGGTCAGGCAAGGAGAAATGGGGGACACCTTCTTTTTCGTCGAGGAAGGCGAGGCAACCGCGACAAAGACACAACGCACCGATAGTGGAGAGGTCCGCGAAGTCAAAGTAGGCCATCTCAAGAAGGGTGACTACTTCGGAGGTAAATGCCCTGTTTGTTTCTTTGGAGGGAATATCGCGGACTAACGCCCTCTTCAGAACTGTCCTTGTTGCGCCTTGCGCCGCGGGCGGCTACCGTTAGCGCGGTATACCGCACAGATCCTTCAGCTCCGAAGCTCAAGGTTGCCGCGCTGGATGAGGCTGCCTTTACTCGGTTACTAGGTCCTCTCCGTGAAATCATGGAACGCAAGGCGGGTGAACGATATGGTAGTGGCCCGAGGCTCTCAATCTCTCGTTGAATACATTCGCCCACTCTACTCAGTGCCTGCAGCCGTCACTTTTTGGAATGTACATATATTGTAAGCACTGTACGATGTATTTGTGGCTTGTTTTTGTTTTTGTTTTGCAACTGTACTATCTTAGCTTTAACGGTTAGTACTTCTGAAAGTCAGGTTTCTAATCTATGAATGAGCGACAATACTGTCTTGCACCTCCGAGTCCCCGAAATCATGAATATGATGGAGATGCATGTAGCTTTGATGGACGGGCATAATTGAAAATCCCAAAATAGGTATGCGATCATGACGACGCGGAGGTTCGCTCATCGCATTGTTCAACCACCACAACGGATCTTCTTGCTAGCAGCCTACTGTGTGTGAACCGCAACCCGAATGCAAAATTGACCAGAATTCAACATTCTCGGTGTCCACTGTCAATCGTTCATCGGAAATGCAATACTTTTCAAGACATCGCCCCAAATCATTACGCTATTGGGATCTCTTTCTCGGGAGTCCAAATACGAAGTCCATTCGAACAATATGGATCCGCTGAGGCTCGCTAAGGCCTGAGGACCCCCACTGAGCTCCGCTCCTCACCTTCAATTAAAGGGATTCTCCACTGCTGTTGCTATGCCAAACTGTATGCCAACTCGATTTGCGAAGCAGGCCAGTGGGACCAACGAAAGAAGACTAGCGCTCACTATTTCGGTGGAGTGGGAGATAAAGCGGCTCCACGGTCAAGTGGCATGCTCGATGCCTTACAATGGTGCCCACCTTCAACCAGGTTCCACCTTCTCCCCCGTTGCTGCCTCGTCCTTACCCCCACCCAGACGCACACTGCGTCCCCACACTCCTTTTAGGTCTCTTATACATCTTGCTCGGTCCTCGGCACCTTGATGGATGCCCACTTCTCAAATGCTCGACGGGGTAGAAGACGAGGTAAGTGCCAAACTGCTCTCTCAGAAGCCATTTTTTCATGTGTTATATTTGATTTCTAGCTCTCCTTCCTCTCCCAATCCCCTCCAATATGTAAGCCAGTCTGTTGGTAATTTCGTGCCGAACTGAATGTGGTTTTTCAATAGATTTACGTTTCCGGGGATAAGTATTGGCGATACCACGAGCTCATCAACAGAGTCGCTCTCCGCGTAAGGGAAATTTCCTGGCTGGTCCTTTATCATTGACGATATAATTCATAGGACGTCCTCTTCTCAACCCACCAGCGCTACATTAACATCTTCAACGTCGTAAGTTTTTGAACTCCACTAGCGATCTAGCATCTCATGTTAAAAGGCTGACACTTATATAATAAAAGGTCATCAACCTCATCTACCTCGACGGAAGCACAAACTTCCACGTCTATCACGCCGACCCCTACTTCTACATCGACTGCCCCAACGTCGACGTTTGAACCTGATACCTTGACGGTAACAAAGTCAGGCAGCACCATCACCGTCATCCAATCAACGCAGGCTGCCGGTAGCGCCAGCCCAAGCTCCACGGCCGTCACCGCGACGCAGCAGTCCTTTTTGCAGAATAAAGTGCTCGCCGGCATTGTGCTAAGCTTTGCAGGACTTATCGGCGTCGTTCTCATTATTAGCGTTGTGGCATTTTTTATACGCCGCAGGAAGAACAATCGGATCGTCGAAGAGGCGCTCTCGTTCGATCCTGTCCCGCTGCGTGGCGGCAGCCCTGATATGAGCGAGAAGCGCAACCCCGGGAACATCAGGGCCAGCAGCAGCACTGGACACACGAACGCAAGCTACGGAAACGCGCCGCTCGTTGTCCCAGCGGGCTCATTCGGCGACTACGCTCATCACGGGCCGTATTCCTTTAATCGGACGCCGAATTCCGTTCAGAAGGTCGATTATTCGGCAGGCATGTTCCCTAACGGGCAGCAGCCATACACTCAAGGATATGAGTGGACGAGCGCCCCGGCGCAGGACAATGCAGGTTATCAATACAAACAGCAACAAGTATTGCAGCCTGTGGCAGAGCCAGAAGTGGACCCGCCTAGATCATCACAGGCTTCATCTGGGGAGTTCCAGTTCGCATCTGTGCCGCCTCTCCAACAAGCCGCCCGTCGACAAGATGCTTGATATGGACACCACTTACACACAATGCCTTGCGACATCTTTCCACAGGTATCTTCGATTTACATCCCACAATGAATGCTGCTGACCATCATTCATGCGCATTAGAGATCTATACATCTAGCGCTGTTGCATACTGTAGACTGGCTCTCAGTATGGAGCTTATACCTCTTTTCGCCCATTCAGCCACGCGGTATACCCTAACAGACCTCATTTTTCTTCGATCGTTGCTGCATTCTCCGTTTACAAAGGGTCCCGACTAATACATATACGCCCGCAGTTGAGGGACAGTCAGCCCGACGCTCCTCTAAGTGAGCTGCGCACCTTTTTGGAAGACATTCTGCAGCAACTTAAATCAAAACATGTACTGACTTGAAATTTGGTATCAATTTTATCGTTGATTAATAATACACGCCAAAAGAGGAGGAAATCTCAGTCATCAGCCTGCGAAGAATCCGGAAATTTGATACACATCATGCATTGTGAATGCTTATCTGATTGATACACTCCTTTTCTCCGAGGTCCGTTTGTCCATCCATTAGTCATTTTTCTCGTCCGGGTCTATCTCGTCACTGACAGCGCGATGGCGCCATTCTCGTCGTTCGAGAGCGTAGACGACCCAGGTGATCACAAGGGTAGCGATGCACGCACAGAGCATGGCAATCATGCCTTTACGGAACTGCGGCGCGTCTGTGGCAGGGTAAAATACAATGGACCACCAGGCGTTTACCGCGTTGTTCCACATGCTGGTGATAGAGGCCACAGTCAAAGTCTGCAATGCAAATGGACGGGAAAAGAAATAAACATACTTCATGGATGCCAGAACGATCGCCCTTTCCTGGTCGTCGTCTGCACATATTTGGTTTGCCCACCTGCGGGAGGGCAAGTAACCAGAAAGCCGACCTCTATGTCAGCAAAAAGAGCCGCCGGCATGCTGCACAGGCGAGGCCACCTACGCAAATGTCGTCGCTTGTCCAGCATATGAAGCACCCGCG
Source organism: Hypholoma fasciculare (assembly GCA_016801325.1). Classification (NCBI taxonomy): domain Eukaryota; kingdom Fungi; phylum Basidiomycota; class Agaricomycetes; order Agaricales; family Strophariaceae; genus Hypholoma; species Hypholoma fasciculare. The sequence continues at coordinate 142,193 of JAEKIV010000005.1, forward strand.
AGATCTACATCCCATCGCCGGAGTTAATATCTCGGGATTCAACGACGATTCTGGCCGGATGACATGACGTACAGTAAGCGAAGAACTTGAGGCCTGTCGGGCTGCTCCAGACAAGGAGGCATATCGAGGACACAATGCATGCGAGCGACATGTAGACGAGCACGGACCAGCGAACCTGGCTGTGATCCGTCCATGTCGCGCACACGAGCGTGGACACGATAGCAAACGCAGTCATGCCAGAAGGGTAGAAGTCTAGTAGCGCGCCGTAAACGCTGAGCAAGCTTTCATGTTAGTCGCTTCGGCCCACGCACCGATTTGCTCGACGGTGTATCCCCCGATCGCCTTCAGCCACTGACCCATAAGATTGTTCGACCCGAAGCTCTCCGTCTCGCCGGAGATTGCGAACTTGAATGCCGGAGTAAATATTTAGCCAACTTCGTACTGCGGCCGTCACTTCGTCGAGCAACTGCTACGCACCAAGAGGCTGCAGCCGTACCACCGCCAACGCCCGAGCACCCTCTTTGTAAGGCTCCATGATAGCGGTCGCGATCTAGCCTGTTCCATTGCTGGAAGGGTTTCCAGGCGCTCGCATGCTAATTCGCGTTCCTGATGCAGATATGTAGAACAAAGTTAATTGACGCCGGTCCAACATACTATCACTGTTGCAAAAAATGCACCTACTTCTTCAGAGAGATAAAATGCCTTGGTGGTGCGAGGGAGATCGGGGAAGACGAGAAATCCATAGAGTGCAATTGGTATAGTTATAATACCGTCGACTATAAATCTGAATAGGCACCATGAAGTGCTTCCGATTTCAACGAGGTTCTGAATGGGCTTACAGCCATCTCCAACCGCTGCGCCCTGCGTGGCCGTTTAAATTCCTTAAAACGCATTAATAAGGCCAACAGACTTGTCTGAGCAATGATTCTTACCTGTAGACCGCAGCCTGGAGGAGTCCAGAGAACCTGACGACACCCTCAAAGTAAGCAACAGAAATCCTGGGGTCATATCCTGAAGGGAAAACTTACAGGGTCCCTGCCAGTCCTGAGCTTGTGAAAATCCCAGAACGCCTGCCAAGCTCATGAGGTTTGTACCACCTAAATGTCAGAGCATTTATCAGATACGTGCAAGTATTATTTAGCAGCTCTAGACTGACGAGCCGAGAACATAATGAGTTCCTACAAACGTCGAAGATTCAGCTATCCCCTGGAAGAAACGGATTGCATAAATCTAAGAAATATACACACAATTAGACAAATAAGTGTGAGAGCTGCAGCCAGCTGCCTCACCTGCTCCACGTTCTTGGCGGCGCTTGTGCTACGATTGCGGTCATTTGCAGGTCCAATATACGCTGTAAATGGCTTACCAAAATGTAAGAATTCCCCACACTAACTGCATAGAAGGGAACCAAATACGAGGAGAAACGATTTGAAGCATCAAATTGTCTTGGAGATCATGATGTTGATGAGCATTTCCGACGTTATACAATAATCGAGATGCGCACTGGGAATCATTCCAACGATATAGCCACATGTAAAGATGGTGTTTATTTTCTGAGAAAAAGGCAAAATTAGATGGCTGCTCAGAGCAAGATCAACCTAGAATTGAGTAGTAGGAGCTGACATTAAACTGGGTACCGAACATATGCAATTCCTCTCGCATTCCCGAGACATATGCGTTCGATATGTTGGATCGGTCCAGATCTAGACGTGGGCATATATGTTATCGAATAAGCCATTCATGCTGAAAGGTCGGGGGCCATACAATTAGAGAAATACTGGGCATGAGGGCGGCATAATCAGGTTCACTGGTCACACGGCATCATCCGATAATTCGTACCATGAAACAACAGTATGAGAGGATGAACCAATCGACCTTTGCCAATAGGATTCTTTCAGCCTTGGAAGAGGGAGGCTCTCCCAGCAGCATGGCTTTGCATCTGCGCCAGATCGCAGAGAGCATGATATCGAATCGATAGCGAAGGAGTACAGCGGGAGCTCGCTCCAAAAGAAATGGTGCCGTGACGTGATTGGGATTACGCTCATAGCGCTTCGAATGTCTAGCTGCCGAAGATGTCGGGTCGAAAACGCGAGGCGGCGGCTGCGTCAAGACTGAGCAGTCTTCCATCATCCATGAGCACAAATAGCGAGGATTGTAATTTTAGTATGATTAAGTACTGCATGTCTATTAGCGAGAGCCATTGGGCTGGGTTGACTCCGAGATACAGACTGCCGCTGCTCCGCTTGTGCGTGAGTCCGAGGGAAGAAATTGTGCATTTCTTGAAGTTGTGGGTACAAGGGAGGGCGGCGCTGGATTCGGGGACGGAGGCCAGGGTCGGGGCGGGGGTTGAAAGTTCGGGATGAGCCGTGTCGAGGTGAACCCAGCACTCTCAGGCGCCCGTGGCTCGTGTTTCCATTTCGCCTGGTACAAGAGAGGCTTACACCGCAGGCCGGCGGATCTGAGTGGATGGCTATTCTTCGACGTGCTCCCTGGGACTTGGCTGTGACTGGGGTTATCTTCCTGCTAGCACGGCCAAGGTCTGCTCATAAATCCCGGATCCCCCAAAGGTCGTTCTCGCCGCCGAAGGGAGGAATCGGACAGAGTTCCGATCTCTGCTTTGTCAGGCAACCTGAGTCAACTGCGTCAGATATCTCAGATCTGGAATCCAAAATATAAGACGCTCGTCTACCCGCCGTCCTGGTCCGTCTCTGTCTGTCCTCTGCACAATGCTTGTACGCGTGGCCACCCTCGCCCCCCTCGTCGTCCTCGCCGCAGTCCAGCTCGGTGTCCATGCCTCTCCCTCGCCTTCCGCTGACCTCAGCCCTCGTTTTGAAGCGTCCATACTCAAACGAGACGGCGGAGAGCATCACCATCATAATGGCGCCCCGCTGCTCGTTCTGAATGAGACCGAGGTCACCATGTACCATGCACCGACACCGCCCTCATATTACACCGTCGACTGGGAAGATGAAGGATACCAGCAACGCCATGGTGGCCTGATGATTGTTCACGGAATATTTATGTGTCTGGCATTCTTTGTATCTCTACCAGTCGGTGTGTTCTCATGTCACGTCTCCCGTCTCGGGCACTTTTAATTCTCTGCAAGGCATTGCTCTGCGATCTGTGAAACACGCTGCACACAGCATGGCGACTCTTTCCTTCTACGTCTTCTGTGCGCTTGGTTGTGCAGCTAGTGGGCTGTATAGAAAGATGACTCCCAATATGTAAGCCTCACTTATCGTCGTTTATGATCTTACTCACACTTCTATTGGTTCTAGGTACGAAGGTTCGTGCTCGGTAAAAAATCGACTTGCAATATGCGATGCGTATTTACCCATTATCGCTAGGTTCGGTACACGGAACGCAAAGTTATCTCATAATCCTCGTCGCATTATCTCTTTCGGCGGTGGATATTTTTGCCGCCGCCCGACGGATCATCACATTTTTACGAAGTCCTAATAGGTCTCCGGGTGCCTTTTGGAGATATGTCATCAAGAAAGAGCATGTTCTTGGAACCAGTCCAGAATATTCTGGAATCATAGCTGATGAACCGGAGGAGTACGATTCTTCGAAGTTACCTCGTGACTCTCTGGAACTCCAGCGAGTTTCTCTTACGGCAAGCGACGATCAGTCGGACGACCACCACAATTCCCATCCAACAGAGCAATGGGCACATGCCGTCCATCGGCATCAACGACACTATTCCACGGCATCGGATGGTACCGTTTTTGGATCGCATTCTTACGGCCATTCGCAGGACACTCTAGATGAACTTAAATCAGGACATGGTATATTGCCACGCAGGAGCTTCTTGAGCCGGATAGGGCGGGCGGTGTTCGCTGTCGTGGAGCGCAGTCTTGTTATAGCTGGATTTGCACAACTTTTGGTAGGGATCGTCGTCTACACCGGTGGGTTTTTTTTTGAATTTATTGGGCGGTCTCATTCTGATGGCTAGAATCCAGGTGGATGCCGCCAAAATTATGTGAACGGATGTTTGGCTCATTTGATTAGTATGTGTATGGCTTGTTTGTACTTGGCGGCGTACTCAATTTCCCCTTCCGTCAATAGAGGGTGGAATCTTTTGGTGCTATGGCCTCTTGACATTTGCTCGCTTCTTGGGATCGTTCGCAGATATCGGCTGGTCATGGAATATTTCGCCCATCGAGAACGCATATACTGCAGAATTTGTGGAATCCTTGGTCATATTCGTCTACGGTGCAACCAACACGTGGATGGAGCGTTTTGGAGCGAATCCGGGCGACCCATTCACGACCAAGCAGATCCAGCACATCGGCATTGCAGTGAGTCAGGAAATGTGAAAACAAACCTATTTGCCTAATTTATGCGAATAGGTCATGTTTTGCTTCGCTGGTCTTGTCGGAATGGGCATTGAATCTAAGCGAATTCGCAAATGGTTGGCATCGTCGGTTTTTGCGTCATCGTCCATCCCACGCGACATCCCCCAAGAGGCGCTGGCGGAGCCGCAGAGCTATATGGGAAGTTTCAATCCATTCCCGGCTCTTGTCATCGGGGTGACAGGTGCGGCGATGGCCGCCCACGCGCAAACCTATCTCTTTCAGGTACCGTCCATTTGAACTGCAGATCCGCAGATTACATTGAGAAGTCTAATCTCATATTGCCTGTATTAATAGGTCCAGATCCACCAGCTCTGGGGGAATTTACTCCTTGCGTTCTCAGTTCTCCGGTGTCTGACCTACTTCTTCCTGTGGCTCGGTCCCTCTCGATCTATTCTCCCGTCCCGGCCTCCAACTGAGGCTCTGGGAAGCTTTTTCCTCGCATGTGGTGGACTTGTCTTCATGTTCTCAACGGAGGAGGTCACAATCGCCGCTATGCGGAGGGGCCGCGATGGTATGTTGCTCGATGCAGCTTCAATTGAATTCTCTTAAACGTCGTTTTAGATGTAATGATGTTCCTGAACGTAGCCGTCGCTCTGACGTGCTTTGCCTTCTGCTGGACTCTTTTCGTCGTTGGATTCAAAGGATGGCTCAAATCCCGGAAACAATTACCCGCTGCGGACCGAAATCTGCCATAGATTTCACGCCGCGATTTCTTATTCCTATCCCCTTTTTCTTACGATGCACTCAATGTCCATTATGAAGAGGCTCTTGGAGGCCGATGACCACACAGCTTCTGGCTGTATTCCAGCAACACTGTTGTAACCTATGTAGATTTTAATTGCATGTATACACTCTTCATTCACTGTATACATGATCAAGCACATAAATTATTTGCTTTGGAAATAAAAATAGCTGTTACTTTTCGTGTCCCGCAGTCATTCTAAGATGTAACTGATAAGAGCATCATGCCGTAGTCCCCCATGGCCCCCATCCAGATCCAGAAGCCTGACCAGCCGCACCCAACGAAGCCGTTCCAGCAGCTGGGTCGGTTCTCGAAGTCGGTCCGGTAGAGCACTCGTGCCAGTTGCACAGCGGCCAGACCGACGCCGAGATAGAAGGCTTCACCATGGGCGTTCAGGTACCCCGCGTAAGAGACGAGCGAGATCGTGGATGCGGACAAACCCACGAGAATAGACCGCGAGTACTCCCCAAACAGAAGCGCCGTCGAGCGGATGCCTACTTGCACGTCGTCGCGCTTATCCTACAAATTCCATGTTTTATTTGGACACGGTGAGTGAGTGTGCTCACGCGCCGAGATAAGAGAAGGAAAGCGCACCTGATGCGCGTAGATGCTGTCGTACACGAGGGTCCAGCAGACGCCGCCCGCATACAACGGGAGGCAGACGGCACAGTCGACAATGCCAGCGACGGCGGACCACCCGAGGAGCGCGCCCCAGTTGAACGCGAGACCTGCAGGCTGAGTACGGATGTGTACCACACCGTGAAACGGGCAACTCACCGAGGACGAACTGCGGCCAGTGCGTGAGGCGCTTCATTAGGGGATACACTGTGACCAACGACAACGACGACGCGCCGAGGAGTATGCTAGTGCAGCGTGAGGAAGCGGGCCGGGTGCGCGGAAGTGCGGCGGCGGACGCACCTGTACGTATTCAGCTGCGTGAGCACGCCGAGCCCCGCGGTCAGCTGCCCAGCCAGAAACACGAGCGCCTGCTTCTGGGAGATGTCCCCCCGCGCGAGCGGCCTATCCTTCGTGCGGGCTGTGCCCACTGGGAAGTGAGCACCTCTGACGAAAAGCTAGAAAACATGAGGCGCGCACCGACTGCCTTGTCGAGGTTCTTGTCCCACATGTCGTTAATTGTGCAGCCGGCGCCACGCATGACGAGCGCCCCGAGGCCGAACAGGCTGATGTATGTCAGTGGCGCCGTATACGGCAGTTCAAGTGCGTAGGATGCCATCGTAATTGACCAAGCTGTGCGCAAGCACGTTTATGAGAATAGATCGCTCGACGGCGCGGCACAGACGAACCACAGGGATAGAACAAAAGGAGGGTTCCAATAGGCTTGTCGATCCGCGTTAGATACACATATGGCTGTATCTTGGTGGGCAGGCAGTCCACCCATGTCCTTTGGATTGCCAAAGAAGCCTTCTGTGGCGAAGGAGAATGGATGCTTCGAACCAAGAAAATTGGCCAGGAAGGCCGAGGACGGAACTGGGAGCGTGGAGCTAGTATTCGGCCATAACTTCGACAAGATTGAGTGACCGGGCGCCTGAATAGAGCAGAGGGACCAAACATAAGTCTGGTCAACAGTCAACCACTGGCAGGGTACAGATCACGCTCACGGGACACGACGCGTCCCACTCCCCACCGTGCTGATTAGATAACGACATCGACCCCCTAAGTGCAACTGGTCATGGACAAGTCATGGAAGCTCAATACAAATCTTCACGTTGACATATACATGAATAAAAGCGAGCGAAATATCCAGATCAACACTCGAGAAATCAAGTAACTATTGACTAGTGGAACAACAACCTATGACCATTCCTTGGCAAGCTTGAAATACCACTGCCAATCTTGGGACAAGATAAGGAACATAAAATAGCTTCGGAACAAGTGAGAACTTACCGGCATACACCTCGCTATCGTCGTCAATAACCCAGCTCCTGACGTGGTAAGTTCCAGAGCGGGCAATCATGCCGGATGGCGACTCCTCTGGGTCGAAGTTCTTGGTGTATGCTTTACCATCGGGCGAAGGACCGTAAGATCCCAGCATTTGTTCCATTTTGTCGACTAAGTGATTGTTTAATCTATATTCCGCTGATAAATCATTACACTCACCTTTGACACCGGCGCGCTTTACGAGTTGCGAATACCGTACACCCTGTTGATTGCGTGAGCAATGCCCTTTGTTGATTCTTTCATGCAACATGATGCTCACGGAGATGATAGAGTGGTTGACTCTGAAAGTGATTCGAACACTATTGCTGCATAAGTAAGGGTTTTGGACTTTATTCAATGGATCCTTACTTATACTCAACGCCTTCTTTGATGATAATGGGATTCTTCTTCGTATCTGCAAGGCGTGCTGGATCACTCAAGTTGAATATGATTTCTTTCCCCGGTGGCAGAGTCGGCGAGGCAAGCTCTAGAGTCAACACAGTGACCTATTATACGACGTTAGAGCCGTGCATGCAACAAACAACGCGCATTTGTTGAAACACACTTTTGGACCAGTGGCCGGCGCAGAGGACCCTGGCACGATGCCCAGCGACGCCTTCCACCGAGCTAAACTTTCATCTTCAGCGTCAAGTTGCGCGTACTCATCGGCAGATTTTGCAGCTCCCGGCTTGTAACCTTTGGATGAATGATCAGATATGCAATGCCATAGACATAAACTAGAGCGAACCAGGGGTGAGGGTGGCCTTAAGCTCTTCTTGTTCGTCAACGTCAGGCTGGAGGCGAATATCTGATGAGATCGGGATGAATACCAAGTAAGCGTCACTTACAGCCGACATGTTGGATAAATTGCAAAGTGGCAGGAGGGTGAGTGGATGGTAGCAGGACTATAAGCTCATCGGCACGATCGATTTCACACGGGTGCTAATCGGCGCTTGCCGAACAACACATGTTCGGCGCCTAGATTCGGCTCCGTGACCTCCTCCCCTTCTTGCACTGGAATGAAAGAACATGGCGGCTCTCTGTGGGGCCAGTCAGTGTCGTCCTAAAAATTCAAGTATAAGCTCTTACACGTAATGAAATGCAAGATTGCTGCATCCACTGCTCAAATTCCCGAGAAGTCTACATGATTTTACGAAACTCTGATCCAACGTCTCTCGAGTTCGTGACACGTCAAAAATAAACGCAAGATGTATACGCCATACACTCGAATACAGGCCTATATGTACAACATGATAGTAAGTGAGTCAAGCACCGACCGTAGATCCATATAGATTTCCGTTCAGCAGCAATGCATCATCTGGAGATGCTGAAGCTGCAGCAAGTAACTGATGCAAACGGACGTGTAAAATCCCTAGAAAAACACATGGCGATCAAGAAGAACATTCGGGGTGCATGCCTTCTTCATTTCCAGACAACATCTATCAGAAAAAAGAATTGCGACGAAGCAAATAATATGACATACCTCCTTTGAACCAGCACTTTCCTTTGCTCAGGTGGAAGCATTTGGGGCCATTGGGACATACATGGCCCCAGCAGCACTGGTCGCCATATGGACATTGCACTCCTGGAAGCAAGTATTAGAGCCATCTTATCTGGAAGTCGAAAATGATCTAACCGTTCTTCAGCCAATTACACGGTGCCTTTTTGGCATTGTTCGCAAGCGAAACCAGTTGGTCGGGTGAGAGGATATACTCGTGGGAGTACTTGCAGATGCCGGCCTAATATAGTGACATTAGGTGAGTCATAGGCATGGATTGGAAGTTCCAGGCTTCTCACCCCTTTAGAACATGTCATCAGGTAGAACTCATTGCACGGCGGGGGGTTTTCTGAGAAGAAAGATGAGTCAAAGGAACATCAAAAGATAATCAAACAAACGCTTATGGAGTGGCTGAAAGTCCAATTCCGTGTCAGACCGCGCTATGATCAAATCACATAAACGATTTACCAGGGACGGGTCGACAGGTCGACCAGCAGAACGGGCAGGGGATTGTGGACTAATGAGGCCGCCATTCGAAGTGACCGAACTGTAAGAAGGCGTAGCCAATGGTGCAAGCTTCTTCGACACCCCTCTGGGAAGCTTCTCCGCGAGAAAGAGGCCGTCAACGGCGAGACGAGGTAACGAGAAGACATTAGGTCTGGTGCTGTTTCCTTCTTGCATATCCTGAAGAGGATGGAGTATAACAATTTTCCCAAGCATCTGGTTTCGCTCTAAGGCGCTTAAAGTAGGCATATATGCCGTTGAGTCGTAGCCTGCAAAATGAAATTTAGTCAGGCGAGAAACAACAATGTTTCCAAACGCACCTCCAAAAAATAGTCGCAACGTTTGAGGGAAACAGGTGAATATTTGAATGTATTCTGGGGCCAAATAAGTTGGTACTGTGGTGTGCGAAAGAGAGGAACAAGCGCACCCTTAATTTTGGCCTCAAGGGCATCCTTGCTCTGACCAATATCCACCGTTGTAAACCTGGGGGATGCCTGAGTAAATCCCTATGTGTGATAACGAGTTAAAGAGGCGTTTCAATAGACTGCCAGTGGGCGCTTCTTACAATTAAAAATGCATGAAATTGTTCTTGCGAACAGATGTTGTTCGCGACTAGATCCTCCGCCAAATCCGTTTTATTTAAGTAGATTGTAATCCAGAAGGAGAGACGACCATATACGTGGGCTTCTTCATTCGATAATTGTTCGGCGATGACCTGCGTAAGCTGCTGCGCGGCAGCTCTTCCACCTGCATACCCTTGAATAAGCAATTCCCGATTAAAAAATAGCTCGTCTCCGTTTATAATGCAAAGGATTAAAGCGTTTTGGTTCTGTGTGCCAGCTGAAAATCAGACTATATGTGCATGAAAGAATGAGAAAACTAACGGTTTTGAAGCTATCCATGTTAGACATTTGCCGGTTGAGCGCCGCCATTTGCACATTATGTGCTTTCACTTCACGTTCAGAGGCCTCGAGAGCAACAGAGTGGGCTTGTTTCCAGACAGAGAGCTCCAGCTCCAACTCCGCGACCCGGTTTTCGAGGTCCGCGTTGCGCCTGACCGTCACTGAAGAAAGATCTAGGAAGCAAGGCATCAAGTCAGCGCCATTGATTTTCGAGGAGAAGAATATATCGTAGCGCACTCAGGAGCCGAGTGAGGGTTTCGTCCCTGTTTGTGGAGAACAACGGCGATGAGAACGATAATGGGGGATTAGCGCCCTGACTAACCAGAGCTGCTGGTTCGCCTCGGCCACTGGTTGGGTGGCCATAACAGGCAGGGAAGGGCTGTTGGTGACAGTTTCAACGGATGTGTAGTGGGCGGGAACGAAGGCGTTCTGCAAGAAGAGGCGCCTTTAAACCATGATGGTCTTTCAACCAAAATGAACATCTCGAAAGGTCTTCTCCGGGGACTATTTCCAGACAGGGAAGGAGCCATTCAGAAATGGAAGTCACAGGGCTATAGGAAGGCGATAAAAATATTCAGCCTGTATCTTCTCGACAAAGTCACACGAACTCTACCAATTCACTAGTCCTGAATGAAGCGCTGACAGCTCCGTTTCAACTATCATACCTGCAATCCACAGAGCCCTCAGCCGGTTGTCAATCTGCCTGCAGCATCAGATTCCAAATGTTGGCTCCAACCATATCACTGAACAAGCATGGTCATCTCGGAAAAATATGTACCAAAGGTGAGGGGGTTTATACTTGACGAAAGACGAAGAAACAATACCAGCGATAGCCGCCGAAACTCCGCGGGCATATTACTGCTCCGATCACCTTCGCTGAGTTTCAAAACTTGTGCACACAAATATATCAAAGGTTATTCAGACACTGCGATCATACAATCCATCGACTACTTTCTACGCAGTATCGACAGATTGGCTCTTTGGATCTTTGTGCATATCGGCTAGTAGTGCGGGCAAGTAAGCCATCTGTATGTTCTGACATTGAACATGCATACCTCCTACAAATTTACAGCGATTCTGCTTGAAGAAATGGCATTTTGTCGTTAGTGGACAATGATGACCATAACAACAGGCCTCTCCCCAGATGCATACATCATCTAGGACTCGTGTCAGCGGTTACTGAGCGACAGACAAATGATGACACAACACAACACTCACCTTTATTCTTCGAAGGACAGGGCGACTTCTTTGCATTGACCCGAATCTCTTGGAAATGCTCCGCCTCCAAGATATAGTCGTGAGCAAATTTGCATTCCGCGCCAAACTTGCATGTCGATAAGTAAAAAAGCGTGCATGGAGGAGGTTTGTCTAGATTTAATCATTCATTAAAGGCTAGACCGTGATACGTTTCCCAGAGTGCGTACGTTTTGAAAGAGGCTACAAATATAGATCAGATGGGAAACGACCAGAATTGAGAGGGAAGGCTCACAATATTTGGGTTCAGCCTTCGAGATTTAACGTTCGTGAGAGACGGGCGAACATTTGGTACGCCGTCATCACTTCCATCACTGGAAGAAGTACTATCGCTGGAATCTAATTCAGGCGTGGTCGCTCGCTTCTGCGGCGGTGTTTGCACTGCAGATGAATAACTGGGTGGCGTCTTGGGCACAGATAATTCAGCGCCCATAGAAGCGAAAGGGAGTACTTCAAAGCCTTCTTGAATGATTGACGGCGGGGATGCAATGGCCACAGGTATGTCACTGACTTCGGGCGCAGAGAAGAGTGGGGAGACGTAGTTGGTTAAAGATGCCAGATGCATATTTTGGTATGATCCCGTGGGCACTATGAGTTTTTGCGGTATGAAAAGCTCCGGGACGCTGAAGGAAGGAAGGTCAAGGTCGTTGATCCCTACTGCCATATCCGTGTAACCTCGCAGCAGGATTATTTTGTTCTTGAACCCCGCCGTTATCTGGGACCGGAGGGTGGTCACGTAACCATTATCATGACATCCTGCAGTATGAGGCGGTTAAGGCTAGATACACAGTCTCTTCAGTAGAAGCAAAATCACTAACCTCCAAATATTATCTTCTCGGTCTGCGGAAGACGAATTTCATCTTCTAACAACGCTGGAAAGAAGAGGTGAAACCAGTGAGTTACAGTTCGAACGCGGATACTTGTGGAGCACCTACCTTTGATTTTGGCATCAGCTGCTTCTTTCTCACTTCCGACATCAACCATCATGAAGCGCTCCGCTGCTTGGTTGAATCCCATAATGAATTCTTCAAACCTATGTTTGGCAACGGAGAGGCGTGCACGACCAAAAGTGTCCGTGAGTCCACGTTTGTTTAGAAATACATATACCCAAAGCTGATACTGATTGGTGCCATTAGTGGCATTGAGATGCTGGATTATTGAGTCAGAAAGTTTCTGCGCTGCGAGATGGCCACCTGATCGGCCTTGTGAGATGAGACTGCTATTGAAAATGACACCGTCTCCGTCTAAGAGAGCAATAACGCGATGCCCCTGTGGATCCGTCAGCCAACAAGATCCGCGCTCTTAAGTCTATCGACTTACCTTCAGTTGGTTGTCCAAGTTTTCTATCTTTTTATCGGCTTCTAATTTGAGAATTTCGAAGCGTTTGCGTTCAGCGTCAAGATCGGAATAGGCACGTTGGTATACCGAGAGTTCTCTTTCAAGGCGTTCAATCGAATTACGGGATTCGGCATCAGCTTTTAAAACGGTGTTAATTTCCTCTGAAGGCGGTGTGGTTCAAAAACAATTTGAGAAAAGGGAATGACATAATCCATACCACGCAATTGGTCGAAATGTAGGTGGCTGGTGATGAAATTCCGTTAGTTAACCGTTAATTATCTGCAATTAAATCATACTTGCATGCGAACAGAATTTTCAAGCATTACTGGTTCTTGTTGAGGGGTTGACAGCACTGGAGACATTGTATAAAGATTGCTTGTGCTGTAGAAGAAAGCGGCGAGAAGTGGAGTATGACAGAACGGGCACTCTGATGTGTCTTTTAAGCCAAAATTGAGGGTTCGATTCAATATTAAAGCACGCACCGGACTCGCACAACTATCGCATGGCCATCAAGCCCAGCAGCCAGTGAGCCGCAGGCCAAATGCTATGCATAGTGTGCACGCCGAGGGCGCGTGCTTGATTTTTGATAGATACTCTAGAGCGATGAAGCTTGAAGCTTGACGTTTCACCGTATTTTGACATGGCAGATTTATGTTGTTTGCCGAATCGAAGAACAAGGGTATTACGAATTTCCTCGTTTTCTCATTCAGTGTGTACTGTGAAACGATGGCGGTGTATACTGGGTATCTATAACAGTGGGTAGTATTTCGACGGACAATGACACGTCTCCACGAGGTCCTTGAGGGTCCACCATCCGTTGTTAATGGAGTGCGGGAGACACTGGATAATGGACTCGCAGCAAGCAGATTGATTGTGTGGCCAGGTCGTGGTATTGCTGTGGAGTTGAAGATGAGTTTGACTTGAGTTTGACCCTGTTCGATCTGGCAAGATGCATTGAGGCTGCCTTAAGGCAAGCAGTGACTTGAACGATCTAGAGACAATTCAGCCAAAGATCAGAAGGGTTTCTCGGATTTTTTTCCTTAAGATCCGCAGAGCTGCGGGCAAAATCATACGCGCGAATGTTGTGGGGAAAAAGCCAGGTCGCATTTGAGCCAAATTTGAGCTTGAACTTGTCTCGATGTAAGTGACGGTCACAGACGCGTCAAGACGCGTCGGATGTGACATTGCTACCTTGGTTCTTCCCACTTACCTCTGCGATACCCCCATTACCTTCCCTCTAGGAAGAGCTTATATATGTCCGATCTATATACCACACTCCAGCTTTCACCCAAGAAGAAGCGCAGCCCTTCCGAACTTGATGATGGAAATACGCTCACTCCGAAGAAACTGAGACTTATGTGCGCCTCCCAACTTCTTCGTGCATACTCTTTTTAAACCTTAAACGCCAGCCCACCTACACCCCCACCATCATCATCTAAATTAACGAAGCAGTCGCTACCTGCCTCTTTGGCACGCCTCTCCAACATTCAAACAGCATTGCAACATGCACTATCCCATGCACTTGCAACATGTGCCATCTCGCCTACTTCGGATTCCGGGATTGTTCGCAACGTCTTGAACCATATATCACTTACAACATACTCTGGCCTCGCAACATCTGTTGAAATAGATGATCTCAAGCGCCTGTGCTGGTTATGGGAATGGGATGGCGGGGAATTAGAAGACGAAAGGAACAAGAAAGCTGCAGAAGATGAAGAAGAAAATCCTTTTATTACTGGGTCATCAAGCTTGACGCCCGCGGAATGGACGCGGGGCTCAATGGGTATTATTCTCAGTCCTACTACTCACTTTTCCAAGCGCGATCGCAAACGGGTCCCTGCATATGGAATCGGGATTGAAGTCGAAATGGATATTGACAAAGATATGGGACCTGGTATGGCTGCGGTTGCCCGTTGGACGGCAACAGGCGAGAAACGTCGCACAGCCTTCGTCAAGAAGCTGGAGCGGTGGGCAGAGGCAAGTGTTTTTTGAAAGTTCAGTGCTCCATGTCACTAATGAGAATACCAAACAGCTTCACGCTGACGGCCATGTGCCACAAATCCCTCTTGCGGATATCCCTGAACTCTCTGTGCCCAAAATATCAGCATTGACTCGTACTCTTGCTTCAGCGTCTCCTTCATCTACCTCTTCCATCAAACTTCCGGGGCCACCATCTTCTCCATCTCGCTCTCCTGTGAAACGACCTGCCCGCGACTTCGCAATACCATTCCCGGCCATTTCCCGTCCGGTATCTCCGATTAAAAAAAGCACTATTCTTTTCCCGCAAACTCCGTCTCGTCATAATCGAAACAGCGACCTTACCGACGGCCCTCCCCAAACACCATCATCAACGTCATCGTCTCCTGCGAAAGACGTATCTGAGCCGTCGACGCCGGTACATCGGCGAGGGAATAATGGAACACCATTGCAAACGCCAACCACCTCTCGTAGAGATGCACTGTACGAACGAATCCGGCAAAGATCGCTATCAATGTCTCCAACAAAAACCCCTCGTAAAGAAGTATCAGGAAGTCCCAGCAAAATGACAAGAGACCAAATGTTAAAGATGAGTCAGGATGAACTGAGACGGCGATGCTTACTCGGTCGATTGGGAGGCGTGGCTGAGAGTATCTGGATGTTAGTTGTACTCTACAATCACTCCAAACCATTGCTCACAAAAATTTTCAGGTTGTTTTCTAATCCCACTACTGGAGGGACATCTACCCCTGCCAGAAAGCGGCGAGCGTTACCCACAGCTGATGTCGTGACTGCTATCGTGAAGTCATCGCCGGTGCCAATATCCACCGCCGAAGCCAATGAGTCTATTGACATGCTGATCAAGCTGTGTCCGTTTTTCCTCAAGAAGCTCAATATCTCTGGAGGTGAATGGCTTGAGATGCCTGCTCCAGCACCTAGTAGCTCGGATGCGCCCTCTGATGGCTCACCGACGAAGGGGAGACAAGTGATGCCAAGCAGTCCAGGGAGGGTGAGGGGAAAGGAAGAAAGCGCCCAGGAATTGCTGAGCCGCAGCCCCAGGAGAGTCAAACGAGAAGCAGGTGGCCTTCGTGAAGTCAGGGAAATCATTCGCCGAGAGCTGGAGCTCAATGACTGATTTACTCGCCGTGCTCGATTTACAAATGTAGCTAGTAGTTTTTTCTGTAATACGTCGATTTGTGAATAAATTTGCTTTGTGAACAAGTCAAGCTCGGTCTATCATGTGCAACAACAAGACGTAAGGCTAAACAACGTATTTACTCGGATTATGTGTTACATATGGCAAAGAATTCTTTCCATAGATCGTCTGATTGGAACAGGGAAGCAAGATGGCCGCCCGTAATCAGTTTGTAGTGCGAGTTTTTGTACGTGTTCGAAAGCCACTTTGCCATTGCGTCCGGGGTCAAGGTATCGCTGTCAGAGGCGACGAGGAAAATCGGCCTGTTCTTGTAATGCTTCTCATCGAGTGAATCAGGACGGAAACCCCATTCACCATTGATAACATCTGGCATCTCGTAGAACCCCTCCCATGTAGTAGCGACACTCCTAACCATGATGTCCGCGAATTCATGCTCCAGTTGATGCTCTTCGACATGATTGTCCGCTCTCCATTTCGCGTATGCTACGCGTTCATCCTCCTTCATGTTATCGAATAAGTGGGCCCGTATGAACTTCTCCGCACCATCCAATGTGCCCGTTATTTTTCCCAAAAACCAAGGGGTGAGGTGCCGTAGAAGTCGGACGACGGCGTATTGCGTTGGGGGTCCTATTGCGAAGTATGTTGACATGGTCATTGATTTAGCGTGGCCTTTGTGCAGTCGCAGGGGGGATATCAAACCGGAGACCATACAGCCCATGACTCGACTGCCAAACGGGAAAATGTCGAACGGCGCTCCGTATAGAATCTGGGCAGGCACGGTGCCATAGGAGCCGCTAGTGAGATATATTTTCAACGCTGGGTCGCCGGGGTGGAGGTGCTCAATTAGCGCAGTGATGTCGGCGGCAAGGGCAACATTATACGGGACGCTTTTATCCCTTGGTGAAGATCGCCCCCAGCCAGAAAGCGTCGGGGCAACGTAGTGGACATGTCTGTCGGATAATTCCCTCCCAAGGCGAGTCGCACTTCCGACATTGAAGACTCCGTGGAAGAATATGACAAGACAAGAACTCGACGGTTCACCGATGTCCGAGTATGCAAGAATGCGGCCGTCGGGGAGGTTCAGTAATTTTTCGGCGACGTCAAGCATGGTCGTTGTTGTCGGGCAAGTTCAGTAGAAACTTAGCGCAAAATCACATCCACCTATTTTCCGCTTTAAGTACCTGCTGAGAGTGGCCAGGGAAAAGATCGCAGCACAGTCGGAGACTGAGTCACGGCGTTCCATTGGCACAATATTGTCGTACCTGGACTTGACCTGGACAGCGGATTCCGCAGACACCTGCCTGCGGCAAGCCAATTGACTCGGACACGCAGCACAACACATGACCGTGCCGTAATGTTCACGCCTTGTGGAAGTACTAGCAATTTTTTCCTGAACATAAGGAAATTCGGTGACGATGTTATTTGGAAAGCTGAGCGAGAACATAAATCATACTGCGCGTGCTTGCGTGGAAAATTTCTTCCAGGCAAAAGGATGAGAATATGGATGTTATTCGCAAAATTCATGGAAAAGATAGTATACATCCTGAAACTGATAGAAAGCGGAACTCACAAACTCATAATTCCTCGGAAACAACAGAGATAGAAAAATAGCAAGAATGTTCAAACATTCATTTGGCTTGGTTAGAAGTATATGATGCTCGGGCATCATCTTCAAAGTTGATGCAGTCGATGACTTTTCCTTGGGTTCGACTCGCCTCCGCAGCAAACACCGTCAGATGGCTCTTCAATACGTCATTGATGTCGGTGCCCAATCGACGCTGATCCTTTGTCCCAACAGCATCAACAAAGGATCGTATGAGGCCCATGTCTCCTCCGCCATGTCCCCCACCCTCCATTGTCGGGTGATGGACCTTGGAAGTTTGCTTTCGGAAGTCGTTCACCGTGAAGTCTGTCATATTGCCGATGATTTCGCCGTGACTAAAATGTAGTCTCGTTTCTCTGTCGCAGATTGCGGAGGTGAAAGCGACCATGGTGAAAGATGCAGTGCAACCATTGGAAAATTCGATATTAACAACTTGATTGTCGCAAACGTCGTTGGCACTTTCATAGACGCAAAGTCCATAAGGTCCATTCTGCAAGGCCTCTGTAACATTTTCTAAGTCCGGGATTCCGTCCACAATTGTTGAGACAGGCCAACTGTTATTTGCTTGGGTAAGAGGATCGAGATAAACTGAAAAATGTGGGGTTAACTGTGATGGATGTATATTTGGGCGTAAAATATTTACTCCTTTTGGCACTGTACGGGCAGTCCTTCTCTACCGGGCAGTCTAAGCAGCATGTTGCGTCACCAGCAGCGTGCGGCTTTGCCGATTTTCGAAAGTGTTTCAATGAGCCAAATGATGATATTTTCACAGGGGTGGCAGGAGAGAACCAATTACAGATCAAGTCGATGTCACTATAAAGAGGAAATAAACTTGGATAAAAGCCGTCCGTTATTTAACGTTACTCACTGACAGCATTTAGTCATCAGCGCAAACGAACTTTGGCTTTCGTTGCACCAGTTTCCGCGAACATATGAGTGAGCAAAGTGATAATGTCCGACTGGTTCTATCTGCACCACGTTGATCAGTTCACCAAGAATACCGGAACGAACGATTTGTGTGATTTCTTTGCTGTAGGGAGAATACCGCATTACTGCGAAAAAAATCAGTAATGATTCGGGGTCTATGAAAAATAGACGAAGGGATACCGTGTCCCATCCCAAATATAACGCCCGCTTCCTTGATAGCGTTTTCCATCTGAAGGCAGTCATGGATGCTTGTCGCCATCGGCTTTTCACATAGAATATGATATCCTTGTTGAGCGAAAGCCGCAGCAACCTCTGCATGTTGATGATCTTGAACGGCTATGATAATTGCATCTGCTAAACGCTTTCCAATCGTGCTTATCGTTTCAGCAGACGCAGCTAGAAGACCTTCCCAGGTGTTGAAAACCAACGTATCGTCGACCTTGTGCAAAGTTGCAAAGTTTTTGCGAGTGTTCGGGCGTGGTTCGGCAATAGCGATAACCTTGCAGCGGTGAGGTGAGCTCAGGGCATACTTAGAATATGCCTGTGTAACCACACATCAGAAATAGTGGTAATAGGAGAGGTTGGAGAGTACCTTTCCACGTTGTCCACATCCAATGACAGCCAGCGTAACGAATTGGTTGGAACCTGGACTTGTGCTGTCTGTGTCCATCGCGGATGGCGATTTCAACCTGATAGATCGTCGCCAAAGGTTTTTCGTATTGTTTATGAGGCCGGCCATAGGCCGCTTACTATGTGCAGGTCAGGCGGTGAGGATAAATATAACGAGTTCATTGCGGTTGACACTGAGGAGATTAGGAGGCCGAGGTCCAAGGAAGACACAGGGACCAGCGGCCCGGTCTGGAAATGCGCAATTCTGCAATTCTTGGTTTTCGGTATATCCTATCTTGATCCTATCCTATGTGCGGCTACGACGACATATGCCTCGCATTCTTCCCCGCCTCATAGAAAAGATAAACTCGCAGGGTGCTTTGGAAAAATGGACTCCATCTCCTCTGCTCAAGGCAAAAAAGAAGGCTAAATCACTTTATAAACGCGTTCCACCGCGTCCTTCGTTCGAACACTCTGCATACCCGCGTTCCATCCTGTTAGAATCCGGAAATCCCGTAGTCAACGCGAAAGATTGGGAGCGACACAAAACACTCCCCCCTACATTATCTCGTCCTAGCGCCGCCAACACGTCTCAAAACAATTCTCGCCAAATGACCGAAGCAGAGTTTGGATGGTGGGCAAACCCATACCGTATGTGGACGCCGTCTGCTGTCTTTGGAATATCTCATAAGTTGCTCATTCAGTGAGAATGATGACCTCACCACTGCGGAATTGTGTGGCGACAAATCGCCACTTACCATCCGGTGTGTTTTCACCGGTCAGTGTTCATTGCACATCTTCAATAATGTGCTCTAGACCTTCTTATTCGCCTTGTCGGTCTTAGTGCTCCTTCTTCTGTTCTTCGACGAAATACCAGGGCTCCTCAGTCGGTTCTTGTTCCAGACGGGCTTCTGCATCCAAAATATACAGCCCGTCGCAGAACGGGGGGCGGTGTGTATGTGCTTTGCTGCCGACGTGTCATCCAGAAACTTGCTGGCGAAAGGTTCAAGAATATAGCCAGTCCAGGTGCTATTCTCCATGGACGTACCGAAGAACACATCGCACATCTCCTCCGTCTTCGTATCCTGCAAGAGTTTGAATTACTTGCGGAGAGGTTGGAATATGCAATGTACACAGGAAAGAAGTTTGGCGGTCCCAACGCCATTCTGCGGAAATTGACGAGGAACGAATGGAATGCACTGAAAACATCAGGGACTTTGCCGTGTCAGCATGCCGTAGCAGTTCTGGTCGTTCCACCCATGAACAAGGACCGAATCACAAAGCAGAGGCCCACAGGTAGCATGTCCCCATTTCCGCCACAAGACGAATTGGTTACAAAGGAATCACCGCCCTCCTCCACCCTTTTACCCGTGTCACTTGATTTATGGAGCGATGAAGTGCCGCCTATCCTACCTTCGCTCAAGGTCCCTCTGTATAACGGAGTTTCTGCATTTCCGAGTCGCCCCCAACGTGCTGCCTTGCATGATATACTCCAACGTATACTACGTGCAGAACGGAGCCACAGACGCGCGCTTGCGAAGAACCCATCCTCAAAGGCATCTGCTTTCGAGAAAGACAAATCTAGTCACGCTTATGTTCTCTTTTCCGGTGCGCAAACGGCTAGACGATGTGACTCAGCCAGCGTAGCTTGTGCTCTATGGAGGTTGAAAATGTATGACAGTGAGGGGTGGTCAATTACCCAGGCTACAACATCCACAACTAATATTCTGTAATGGTGGTTTAATAATAGGGACAATCATGATACATTTATGCTTCAACCATTGGGACAACATCTGATGCAACCTTCTTTCTCAGTTCAGCAGCACCAAGAATTTCATGCCCTTCCCAGAATCGAGGCAGTTCGTTGCCTGGCACAAACAGCCGCTCAACTTTATCTTCAGTGATCACACACATGCGAATGACACCTCCAGAGGACCCATCACGCGACATTGCAAGGGCGAGAGCTAGTTTGATACACTGATTAACCAATAGTACATCAAAAGAGGGTTGATACTTACTATTCTTGACGAAGTTGACGGTTTCATCCCGGCCCCAGCCCTCTTGGTATGTGGCATCACAGTATCCGTAGACGTATGTTGAACCAGAACCTACAAAAGTATGGGTCTGACAGTTATTATGGGGTAAGGTAGTACGTACCTCCGATAGCCCATGGTTGGCGGAACAGTCCACCACCGAGAGGAATGTTGTACACGCTCGGCCCGTGAGCTTCATCCCAGCCGGCGACAATGATCCCAGCGCTCAGTGCGTCCTTGTTGTCGTAGCATAGCTTTTGGAAGGAGGCGGCAGCGGTATGGACTGAGGGAGCTTTCCCTGCAGTTTGGCTTGTGTAAAGGTGGATGATCAAAGAGGTTTCCGGGCCTGAAAGTCCAATAAAAATACTCACCTGTACATCTGCAGCTGATAATGAACGACATCTGCGACTGCTTGGGTATCAGCCGCCGAGCCCGAGCGACAGCAGTAGATGCGATCGTGGACATGCGTGAGCTTGTCGGTAACGCGATTGGCCTACGTAGCGGCGGTGAGCGCTATGACTAAATTAAAATGCATGTTAGGGGAGCATACGATGTAGCTCCCTGTCGTTGTGCGACTGTCTGCGCCGATGACGACGCCTCCGTCGAATTGGACAGCCATAATTGAGGTCTTGGATCGTGTCAGCATACATTCCAAAACGCGTCGAGAGTACATACACCGAGGTTGACCTCACCGGTCTTAAGGCGATTCCAGTCGATGCGGTCCATGATAGCGCGAATTGAGTATGGGTGAAGGGGGAAAGATGAGAAGGAGGTAGGAATGAGTGAGTGAGGCCAGATATGGAAGCGATCAGAGCTGACGCGTCTCATACATACACGCGTCCCCGGTTGTGCCAACTTGAACACCATCTCCCATCAACCCGCTTTCTGTAATCATGACCCAGCTCAAGGAGCTCTACGAAGAACTGATTCGGGGCTTCAACTCCAAGCCCTCTGATCTCAAGAAATGCACGGTCACCCTCAATAAACTCAAGGTAAGCAGACGAGCCGTTATTCAAAGCCTGGCTCACTCGCCACATTAGCTTGGCTTAATTGAAGCTGGCCTCCTGCTCCCCAAAGGCGACGTCATTCTGGGAGACCTTGTTGTTGCTCGTGCGCTGCAAACGTTTCTGAGATCGGTCATGATTCTAACAGTAGTCATATAAGGCGACGTGCTTGAAATTGGCGCAATTGTTAGCATCCGGAGTCGCGACATCCCATCCTTTGATCGCTATTTCGCACAGCTACAGACCTTTTACACAGACTACAGGTGAATTCAACCAGTGCGCTATGGCTCCTATACGACTCTAATTGCGAATAGCGAATCTCTACCTCCGTCCAAGCGAGAATACCCCATTCGCGGGCTGAACCTCATTCGTCTTCTCACTCAAAACCGCATCGCCGACTTTCACACCACTCTCGAAAGCCTTGACGCCGACGTGATCGCAGAAAACCCGTTCATTAGTCACCCCGTAAATCTAGAGCGCTGGCTCATGGAAGGGAGCTACAGTAAAGTGTGGAATGCCAGAGAAGAAGCGCCCGCTGAGGAATACAAGTTCTTTGTGGACAGTTTAATGGGAACGATCAGGTATATATTTTGCCTAATTTGAAATAAAGCACGCCATACTGATACTTACAAAGGAATGAAATCGCGAGTTGCGAAGAAGCGGCGTATGAGAGCCTTCCTCTGAAAGACGCAGCAACATTGCTTTTCTTCCCAAATCAATCAGGACTATTGCTATTCGCCAAAGAGGTATGCACCGCGTTCTCCAAAACTCTTTTCTGATTACTTATACACGCATCACAGCGTGGTTGGCAAGTAGATATCGCAGCTGGTACTATCAACTTCAAGAAAAAGGGAGAAGAAAAGATGGAGATACCCAAACAACGGCTCATTACTGCGTCGCTAGCGTATGCACGGGAGTTAGAACAGATTGTATAACATATTTGCGGAATTATGACACCGTTTGGACTGCTTGTACGCAAGGGAAGAAGGAATCCAGAATTATATTACAACAGTTGATATCTACTCCACAAGGCTCTCCAAGGCTGCCTTGGCAGCTGCTTCAGCTTCCTCGAGGAGATCTTTGGGTACATGAACATGTAAATTGTTGCTTTCAGGACCAATCCAGGACATCTCCAATTCGAATTCTTTCTCCTTTGCGTCGTCGTGTACAAGGTATATGCTGATCTATGTCAGCAAAATAATTCGACGGCATATTGACGATATCTCACATTCTGGCGGCCTCAATGACAGCTTCTCGCACTGAAAGTTCATTGAGCTTGAGTTTTTCTAGTTCAGTCTTTGCCAGTTGTCGTCCCTTTCCAACTGCAGCCCCATTATACCCCTAATAATAATTAATATACGGCTTATAGTTAATTTCCATGCGACTCACAAAGAAGACACCGCTGGGCTCCACGACAAACAAACCAGGGCCGTCTTGATCTACTGTGCCCAATATCGTGCTAATTCCAAACGGCCGCACTGAAGAGTAGAGTGTATACGCTTGAACATAAAGGCCAAGGCGATCAGCAATAGCCTTTGGCAAATAATTAAGTGGCTGCTAAATGTGACAATGCATCTCCGTATTCACTTGCCTTCAGAGGTGGAGGTGAGTTGTAGGTATCACGGTAGTTGGACGCTTCATCGCGAGCTCGGTTTGATAGGTGTCTGCCATCGGCAAGGAGGCCAGCGGTAGCCTGGGCGGTGATCTGTGAAGAAGTTGTAATCGCACATAGAAGGCCTGACGCGTACCAAGCCAATGTGTCGATCCACTGTTTGAATCCTCCGGTTCGCCTCAGGCACTAGCAGCTTCGAATGCACGAGTTTCTCCACGGCCAACACGATTCCATCTTTGACCTTGAGACCTATCGCTGTTCTAATGATTGTAGCAGTAACGTTAGAGGTTTGGAACGGCGACAATGTTATATATCACTCACCCAGAGTTTTCGACTGCTTTATTGGCATACTCTACCTGGGATCAGGTACTGATGAGAAGGCAACGTGGAGACATGGAAGAACGAGAGCCACCTGAAAAATGCGGCCATCTGGTGAATATGTGCTTGCAGAAAGATCGTAGCCCGTTCCAATAGAAGTCATGGTGAATGGTAGAGATTTAGATTTGCCCCCATCAGAGGACGCGCAAGCAACTATGGAACGCGTCAGTCGGGCGTGGGAATGTATATGCGCGTCACGCCCAAATCAAAGCTGAACACAAGCTGAACTGCACAAACTCCGACTGAAGAGCGGGTTGCAGCACCATCGGCTCCTGGGCACCGTCTTTTCTCGCCTCGCTATGTCTGATAACGAGGAATGGGCTGCCCTTCTTCAAAACCACCCAATATTTGACCTACCAAAGTCCTACGATGTGCCAACAAAGTTTCACAATAGCCTGGAGCTGTCCACCAATACACTACAAAATTTCACCAGGGAAGCGCCGGACGAGGGCACCCTTACACCTTCTGGCCGACGCCAAGTGATGATTTTGAAAGACGCGGATCTCATTGTCGCAGTGGGAAAGGAAATCCGGATATCCTCGTTCGGCGATCTCAAATTGAGTCGTAGCATCCGCCGCACCTATAAAGTATGTTGTTCTACATCATCAATGAGGATGAGCTTCAACAAGGCGCGTAGACACTCCACACACCCAATATCCAATTTGAAATTCATCAAATTGCACTGAACCCAAGCGGTAAATTGCTGGCAGTGGCCGGAGCGTTCCAGGTCGCGGTCATTGTGCTTCCTCGTCCTGGGTATAGTCGCCTTGTACCCAACAGACTCGACTGCAAGTACGTGGCTTTATATTTCTATGATGTTAACTGAACTAATCGCTTCCAGAGCAATACAAATCGGCCAATTCTATCATGCCACACCAAATTCTGCGCCACTTGCAAAGATAGAATGGCATCCATGGGGAGAAGCTGCATCGACATTACTAGTAATGACAATTGATGGAAAACTAAGGTACGTGAGCATTTTATAATAATCTCAAACCCAATCCTGAACTTCGATTAGAGAATACGACATATCCACGGATACCGAAGAGCCTCAACAAGTTCTATCTTTCGTTCCTGAAAAGAAGTCGGGATCATTCGTGGCGGTGGACTACTCTGAAAGAGAAGTTGCTTCTTTCACTCTTGGCAAAGGAAGAGCAGACTGGGGACCCCTCACCATATATGCAGTGATGAAATCTGGTGATATCTACTCCATTTGCCCATATATGCCGCAGAATGCGTATGTTTTATCTTCCGTCTGCATTTGAATCTTCTGACCATCATATAGCTCTATACCTTCCTCTTACATCCATTCTCTGGAATGTTTTATTTCAGCCAAGCAAGAGTTTCTGTTACAAGGCACTTCATCAGCCTCAAAAAGTATTTCTGCGATCTATGACTATCAGCACAAATACGTCGCGGCCTTGATCAAACAATTACCACCTGGAACAGTGTTCCCTGCTGTATCAAAACCAGTAAATATGCACCCTCCAACAACTATGAAGCCTCTGCCATTGCGGCAAGGACCTTTCCTACTACAGCCAGCCCCGAGAACTCTTGCTGATAGCGAAGGTGGCGATGCGACGGATATTGCGTATCTCGCGTTCGGAACAGAAAGCTATGATCGCGACAATGAAGTATCGGATCCAGAACATTTGGGTGTTATTCTTGTTTCCTACCAAGACGGAAGAGTGGACCTATTCTTGGATGTTGAAAAGGTCGAGGCTAGATGGGAAACAAAACAGGTGTGTAAGCATCCTGCTTCTGGTGTTTCATAGTCTGACCACTTCATCAGACTGCGCGTAACGAATTGCCAATGCTAGCAGTGTACGAAACCATTGATCTGGGTCTTATCAAAGCCCTCAAGGAACTCGCTCCTACCAAGGGTTTACCCCCACCAACGCAGCTCTTACAGGGAAATCATCCAGTTATTTTACTTGATCCCCTCCACGATGATTTTGCCTACATATATCATGCTTTCGGGCTACATGCTTTAGACATCTCTCCCGTCCTCCAAAGTTTAGCGGCAGCTCTTCGGGAAGAAAATGAAGAAGCAAACTCTCTGAAAGAAGTCCTTGAAAAAGCGGCAATGACAAACGTCCGTCCTATGTTGAATACATTTTCCGTGGAGAAGAAGTATGTGGCGCGCTGTAGTTTGCGGATTATTACTTACCTCCCTCGCTGTAGAAATTCAAATCCTGTCATCGCTGTTGCGATACCGAATGACGTCTATCTCAACTATTGCATTTTCATCCTCACATCTGCGATGCGGGTAACCACTTTCCCGCTGGATCTACGCTCAGAAACAGATCTTCCTCTAAAGATTTTGGCAGCATCTACCTCCCACCCCATGCCAAGTAATAAAAGCAAATGGCTAACCCCGGTAGAAGGCACTGAGAGTTATAAAACCATGCTTGAAGAACCATACAACCCCATCCTCCCTACTCCTAAAAACCCCAAATTGTCTCTGCCTACACCTTCATTCGGTTCCAAAGAATTCATGCTTTCCCCGGACACATTGCGCTTTTTGGGCAATACCGTTGCCGAAGTTGGATCCGAAGCTGCTGATCTGCAAATGCTCTATCGAGCGGGTTATTCGCGGATAGGATTGCAGAAAATTGAACTCAAAAAACAAGCTGCTGCGTGTCGGGAAATCGACCAAATCGTTGAAGAACTGAAGGGACCTACACGGAAAGCTACAGACGAACGGCTGGCAAGGGTTCACCGTGAGCAGAGAGATCTTCTTGCAAGACTAGATCGATTGCTGCAGGCTTTAATGAGAGAAGCCTCACCGGAGCTCAGTGAACATGAAAGCAAGTGGTTTGCAGAACTCAAACGAATGAAGGAAGATATCGTAGGGAGAGGTAAGTACGACGAAGATTCGCTCATTTTTCGAACGCGCTTAGTATGTCAATTTTCATAAACATATGCACTAACCGGGGCTCACATGTTTTGTTTCAAAGCTGGAGAAGGAATATGCAAGAATTCTACCCCCTCTTAAAGCAGTTATTGAGAAGGAGAAAGAAAGAAGCAAGAAACACACGGAGGCAACGCAAAACTTGGGTTTTTCGCAGGCATTCGAATATGGACAAAGGTCCACCACAGAGTGGGTAACATAACCGTCCACCTCGCTTGCAGACGCTCACACAATCAAATTTAGCCGGACGCATATCACCTCCATTGAGAAACAAGTACACAACCTTGCAGCTAAACTCGATGTAGTGTTAGGACCATCACCGAGTTCTTCAGCTCAAACTTGATAGGCTTGTGCTCGTCTTTACCTCGGTTTTATCTACTACTTCTTTCCATGTTTTTGTATCATAATTGTCCGCGGCGTGAGAGCCCGTTTGTTGTACATGTTCGAATATCACGTTAGTAAATAATACATCCAGTTGTATAGTTCAGCCAAACCAAATCTATGTACCGTACCGCCGGATATCGCGGACGGAAATGATGGCAATCGGAGCAAATTATGAAACGATATGGATTGGATATTTGGTTAATTGACTGGTATCAATAGAATACGTATGTGGCCGTCACTGCTGCCATTGTCACCGGTGTGATGGCCTGGAAAAATACATGACAACCGGGTTGGATCAATAAAAAGGGATTACCATTGTCAGTATATTGCCACCACCTCTCCTTCTCATTTCTCCTCGTTCATCCCTCGCACTAGTGGGACTCGTCCCGTGGTGCCCCACTCTGCATCGCTTGTTGGACCCTGATCATATCACATTGATTGCCCTGCCCAAACATACCTTTTTATCTCAAGCTAGGCGCCCATGGCGGACATACTCAAGGCTTACTCTGCCATTTCTCCAGCATCCTCGAGGACAGATCTTGCTGTTGTGTTCGATAAGATCATAAATGGTGCGTTTTAAACAAATTTGTAGGCGTGCTAGTTTATATTGAGCCATTTCATACAGCTCCCCCCTTCACCTTCAGTCAGACAACTCGCGTGGAGCTCATCCAAGCCATTATCCAAGATCTGAAAAATGTCAGTTCAAGAGGAAAGCTAACGTCTAAAGGTATAATAATCAGCATCACCTAAGTGTTCCGCTCCGTTTAATCCAGTCGCAGATGCTGCACAGGCTCTATTATCCGTAAAAACCCTAGGCAAAGACCCGGCAGGATCGCGATACCTTTCGTCCAGCGCAAATCTGTCTGCGCTTCTAGGATTTGCACTTGCATTCAAGGATAAAGACGAACCCGAGGCAACGAGCGAAGCTCTACGATCTATTGCGAACGCTATGCTACTGGTTGAAGAAGCCCGATCAACGTTTATTTCTAAAGATGTTAACGGTGGAGAGACATGTATACTTATGCTAGAGGCAAGTTATAATGAACCTTAATCGTCTGCGACTAAAACTGGGAACAGAAAACAACCTTACCGGACTACATCTTCATCCTCTCGCGAATACTCTTTCTTGCAACGGCTTCGGGGCCGAGCTATATCGAAACAATAGTCGACAGCAAATTTCATGGAAGAACGATTATTGATATTCTTGGAACGAAGTTAGATCTAATGACGGCAGCCATTCAGGCCGGGACTCCAACAGCAAGAGAAGCTGCAACTGACGTACTCAAATTTCTCTTCAACATTCTTATGCACTATCCGAAGGTTTGCACCATAATATTCGCTCAAACCATATATTTTAATCAAAAAATTAGATGACAGAGTCCGAGCCTCAGAATTCCGACAGTTCTTCAAGTGATAAAGTGATAGGAGATTTCTGGAGCCCAAAGCTTGACGGGTACGTATTCTCCATTGTTCCTCTGGGCAAATCACTTACGGCATTCATGTGCTGCATAGTGCACTGCCTCCCCTTCTTCGTACTTTCCGCGACCTTCCAACGATCCCTACTTCCCCAATTGCTGCGCCTTTGACCCACGTCATTCATTCACTAATTGCTATACCCATTTCTGCCTCACTCAAATCCATCTGGCTCGGACAACCAGGTTCTACGCCAAGTCGCAGCTCTACAAATGGCAGCCCCAAGGGCAAGGCTCCCCAGCTGGCAGATTCGCACCCAGGAAGCCGCAGCGACTCACCGACTCGTATGGATAAATCACCCACATCCTCCAAGTCATCCACTATCGACCGTGCGCTGTCTGCTCTTGCAGCCGCCGGACGCTCACTGTCGCGCACCTCCTCCCCGGCTGTCGTGGTCGATATTGACGTACTCCAGCGGGCGTATGATCTGCTCGACCAAGGGTTCTTGCAGTACTTCCCCGGCAACGCTGATCCTGACGCCCCAGAAGTCAGGCAGCGCCATAAAGAAGACTCGAATATGGACACACCCGACGACGTGCTTTCGCCCTTGATTGTCCTCATTTCCAGGCTCAGCATCGCGGACGAAGGTTGCAGGATGCGTCTTAGGCAATGGGTAATACCCGACGACCTCGATCGATCGTCACCTCTGGACAGCCGCTCGGACATGTTGGGTAGATGCATCCGCCTGCTTGGGTCGGTGTACTATCCCCGGCTCAAGGATGCCGTCGGTGAAATGCTCTTCGCTGCGTGCGGCCAAGATGGTGAGTGACGGTGGTTCACATTGACAACGTAGTAGAAATTGACCTTGATCTATCTAACAGCGACAGTACTCTCAACATTAGTTGGATACGGAAATGTTGCGGGCTTCCTTTTCAATAAAGGCATTCTGAATGCGCCGCCGCCGATGGCCGCCGGATCCGCGAATATACCCCTAGAAGATATCGACCCCATCACAGGGCTCAAGAACCAGCCAAAGCCGGAGCCGCCTGAGATGACGGAGGAGGAGAAGACGCAAGAAATGGAAAAGCTATTTGTTCTATTCGACAGGCTCGAGAGAAGCGGCGCGCTTCCCCCTGACCAAAATCCAGTGAGAAAGGCAATACAGAAGTCGATGGGCGGCAGTTGAAACTCTGCAATGCTCGACAAACGGCGGGACAATTATCTTCGTGTATGATCTTCCAGCACTTAATCGCACCATTTCCCTTACTGCTTGCTCTTTAATGCTCTAATATTCTAGCCGCACTTACATATTAGCGGTGTCTTCTACTTCAACTCACTTCTCTTAAGTACTAATAACGAATAATTAATGCCGTTGACGACCAATACCATTGCCACTTGAACATGCTTCAGCCATGTGCACATTTGTGAAAACGATTGACTCTACGAGTATGAACATGAATTACAACCGAGGGCGACTAAAAGTTTCAAGAAACAAATGATGAGCAGCAAGCAAGCCACAAGCAAGTCATATCTCCGGTTGACATAATAAAACAAGCATAAGACGAGTGTAGTCGTAAGTCATGAAGTGAGAGCCATAAATTAAGGATATGCGTAGTACCAAAGCAAGGCAAAGGCGAGAAACACCTTAGAAAGTGGTCTTCTTGCCCTCGAAAGAGGAAATTCCACCGCTCCTCGGGTTACCTCGAGGAGCACCACGTCCACGGCCGCCCCTATCACCACCGAATCCGCCACGGCCACCGCGTCCACGTCCACCACGGTCGCCACCACGGTCTCCACCACGTCCACGTCCGCCACCGAATCCGCGACCACCACCGCGACCACCACGGTCACCGCCGAAACCACGTTCACCGCCGAAACCACGTCCACCGCCACCAGAGCTGTCTCTGGGTTGCGAGTAGTCTAGACGGATGTTACGCCCCTCGATTTCAGCACCGTTGCTTGCCTCGAAAGCCTTCTTGGCACCCTCGATGTCTTCAAACTCCACGTAGCCAAAACCCTTGGGCCTTCCGGTTTCACGGTCTGTGGGGAGACGCACGTTCTTCACGCCGTAGTCGTTGAAGAAACTCCAGACAGTATCCTCGGTGACACCAAAGCTCAAGTTACCAACGAAGAGAGTGCTGCTGGGGGGGCTGACTTCGTCGTTAAAAGCCCTAGCCCTATTTTCTCTTGTCTTTGTCTTATCGGGAGCGGTGCTGCGATCAATATTAACAGCGCGTCCATCGATCTCCGTGCCGTTCAACAGAAGAGCCTTCTCGACAGCCTCGGAAGTGGTGAATCGGACGTAGCCGAATCCTCGCGACTTTCCAGTTTCACGATCCGTTTGGACAGTAGCAGACTCAACTTCACCGCAAGAAGCAAATTCTTGGGCGAGACGGTCGTTGTCAATCGACCACGACAGACGGCCCACAAAGATTGTGGTCGACTGTTCAGGTGATGATTCGGCAGGAGCGGCGGTACCATCAGCAAGCTTGACTTTCTTAGCCTTGGGCTCATCATCATCATCAGCTTTGCGCTTGGTGGCTAATTTGGAAAGATAAGTGAAGTTTAATGCAACATGCAAACATAATACTCACAACCATTGACAGCGGTAGCATCGGCCATTTTCACATCGCCGTTCGACTCCGACTCCGACGATGAGTCGGAATCTTCATCGGAAGAGGAAGCTTTCTTGGCTGCTGGGGCGGGTGCATCGGAGGAAGAGTCCTCACTGTCGCTGTCACTATCAGAGGACTTGGCAGCAGCAGCAGCTTTTGTGGGTGCAACCTTGGTTGCTTTTGAGGGGGCTTTCTCTTCATCCTCAGAGGACTCAGAGTCGGAGGAGGATTCGGCCTTCTTGGCGGGGGCAGCCTTTGAAGCCTTGGTAGCCTTAGCAGGTGCAGGCTCTTCATCGTCGGATGAGTCTGACGACGATGGGGAAGCAGCCTTTTTAGCGGCTACTTTTTTGGGGGAGGGAACAGCAACCTTGGGGGCATCAGACTCGCTGTCGCTAGAGTCGGACGTAGTGGAAGGAGCCTTGGCGACGGCTTTGACCTGAGCGGCCTTGGGCTTCTCATCTTCAGACTCAGACTCAGAGCTGTCTTCGGACGAGGAAGATGAGGACTCCTTGGCCTTTTTGGACTGCGGAAGTTTTTAAAAAAATAAGCAAGTGATCGACGACGGTAAATACAATCTTATCACCTTCTTTCCGTTAGTCGCGACTTTAGCAGGGGCAGCGGGGGCGGCCTTGGCCTATTTAGAAAAGAGTGGTAAGAATTCAGAAATGCATTTGAGAAATATAAGATAGACTGACGGCCTTCTTGGCCTTTGCCAAAATGTCCTTAGAGGAAGAGACCTTGACGGCGGCCTTCTTGTCCTCTTTTGCGGGTTTTGCGACGGCAGCGGCCTTCTTTTCGGTCTTTTTGTCTGACTTGCCCATCGGAATAAGGGATGAGGAGGGTGAGAAGAGGGAGTCGTGAAAAAACGAGATATCCAAAAATTTCTGATGCGCAAAACACAGTTTAGGGTAGGCGTGCGCATCATCACGTGCTCTATATCCGCAGCCTTGTCGGGCCGTCTAGTATCTACTATGCATAGCACCAACATAGCACTTCATCGCAGTCCACGACAACGAATTCCTCGGGCACGTCCGACCCTTAAGATATGGAGGAAAGTCAATTCGATGTCATAATATTTGGAACAGGACTGGTGAATAGTATCACAGCAGCGTGAGTCAGTACGACCATCTCTCTCAAAAATACACCGTCAATCGACTAATCCTAGTGCACTATCGAAAGGAGGGCACAAGGTAGCCCATATCGACACAAACCCTTACTATGGAGGCGACGAAGCCAGCTTGTCTCTTGAAGAGCTTGTCAAATGGGCAGACAAAACATCATCCTCCAGTGCCTCTTCTCGTTTCCAGCGTCTGACGCGCTCAGCAGAAGTCCCTTCGCAATCGCGGCAGTACTCGATATGCCTACAGCCGGCGGTCATCCCTTCCGTCGGTCCTCTCATATCTTCGCTCGTGTCATCTGGAGTTGCCAAATACAGTGGTTTCAGACTGCTGGAGGCTGTCAGCGTATATGATTCGACGGGCGTCAAAAGCGTGCCGGGAAGCAAAGAAGACATCTTCAAGAGCAAGGAGATCAGCCTTCTCGAGAAACGGAGGCTCATGCGCTTCTTGTCCTTTGCGGCTGCCGATTTCGAGGACAATAAGGAGCTCGAAGGGATGGAAGACACGCCGTTTCTTGAGTTCCTGCCCAAAGTATTCTCATTGAGCAAGGAAATCACGTCGATCATTAGCTACTCACTTGCCTTCTGCATGTCTTCGACTGGTAAGCACTGCACTACCACCTAGCTGTGTCCTCATATGTATATTTCATATAGAACCCACCTTACCCACTCTTCACCGGTTGCGGAATTACCTACGTTCAGGTGGGCGCTATGGCGCCTCTCCTTTCCTCATTGGTGATTACGGTGGCATCGGCGACATTGCCCAGGGATTCTGCAGAGCGTCTGCAGTAGGCGGTGGCGTCTACATCTTATCGCGCGCAGTACAGAAAATAACGCGTCTGCAACCCCAGCCTGTAGATCCCTCAACGCAACCACCCCAGACTTTCAATTACACTGTCGATCTGGACGACTTCCCAGATTCTCTTTCGTGTAAACTGATAATCTCATCCCCATCATACGTTCCCCCAGAACTGCAAAGCTCTGTATACCAGTTCCCGTCTGTGTCTCCCGGCGGAGCGCAGGCAGCTGTGGGCGCACTTGCCCGCTGCATACTAATCATCGACGAACCTTTGGTTCTTCGGACACCCCCACCCCGGCAAGAATCTGATACAGGGCTCGAGTCGGCGGAGCACCAAGATAAGGAGCAAGCCCCCGCCCCAGCTGTCCCAGACCGTGCCCTTGACACTGCCATCGTCGTGTTCCCGCCCTCGTCTGTTGAAGGCGGCTCGACAACCCACCCAGCGACTGTGCTTATCAACGGCGAAAGCTCTCTTTCGACGCCAAAAGGAAAATGTAAGCACATATCCATTCGAACTGTACTCGACAACTGATCGTCTACAGGGCTTGCATATATCGCCCTCCCGCTGGAATCGATACCGGAAGAATCGGTGATCCCAGAGAGCCTGCTTCGCCCCTACGTAGATGCGCTCCTGCGGCTGGCAGTCAACCCCTCGCGGGTACCTCTTCCCCCTCTCTTCAGTCTATTTTATCTCGAAGTTCCCGACGCGGCTGTGCTCCCGTCCGAAGGTGATCCACAAGCGTCGACATACCTCGTCCCGGCGGCACTGCCAATCGCATCGCTGCCTGACTTTCCGGACCAGGCGACGACAGCTGCAGAGGCGACCTTCCGCGCGGCGACACAGATCCTGCGGAAATTGAACCCACGGCCTGAAAACGAAGGCGTGGAAGAAGAGGAGCCCATCCCTTTTTGGCCTCCTCTACCAACAGACGAGGACGAGGACGACTCGGAGTGGTGAACGCGACACAGTCGATATGGGAGCTGACATCGACGATCTTTGATATATCAGAGCTCACTGCTGAGCGATTATGTGTAATTTATTTAACAGGGCAAGGATACATGGGCATGGGTTTCAGATACACTCAGGACGTAATGTCGGACACCGCGCTCTTGGCCTTCGCCCTAAGCGATCCGCGTTCCCGGCCCTGGGCGAAAAGTTAGTCGAAATCTCCCCCCACGGTACGCACGGGGACGCACCGTTATGCTGTGCCCCCGCTTGTTCTTCTCGGATTTGACGCTTGTAGTGGTTGTGTTGGCAGACTCAGCGGAACCAGACGCGCTTTCTGGCAAACAGGCGTTATGAGGACCGCGCGCAATTGGACGGGTTGATTAGTACGCACCAGAGGCAGCAGCGGCCTCGTTTTCCCTGCTATTACGCGCGCGCTTTGCGGCCTTGCGGACTGCGAATACTTTCCACATGGTGGCAAGTGTCAGGGTGTCTATGTCTGAGTACGCAGCGCGGTTGTTCGTGGGCCGGGTCTCGGTTGTGCATTTCAGACTCGCGAGGTGAAATGAGAACGTCTCAGAAATTAATTCTTCCTAACCCGTGCTAAGCGCTGAGCACTCAATAGCTTAGATTTTAGAGTTCGAGAGTGCGTGTTTAATTGATGATGGATGATAGTAAGTATTACGGTGAAATCGAAACAGAATGCACAGGCATAGGTAGGTATTGCACACATTAGGGCATAATCTCGAACGCGGTGGGGTATATACAAGCGGTCATATAATCGCAGTCCACGCCTAATAGCGCGTGCGCTCAACAGCGCGGGTGCGGCGCGGCGCGGAGCGAATGCCCAACGCGCGCTTGATGCGCGCGACGAGCGAGATGTGCGTGTCGCGCTCGCGGCCCATCGCGCGCAGCTCGCGCTTCGCCTGCTTGCGCCCCGCACGCGTGGTGTTAGGGTTTACAAGGGCCCCTTCTGCAGGACGAGCGAGCGACGCGTTAGCTGCTATTCGACGCATGGGTAAAGGGGAGGAATGATAGACGTACTGAGTCCTCCCGCGACGCGGTCCCTGTCTTTGCGGCGGAGAAGCCCGCGGCGGTGCGATTGCGGTTGTGCGGAATAGTGGTGGTTGTACTGGTCGCGTTCGCGGTGGTGGTGGTGCGGTGCGGCGGGCCTGCGCGATCCGAAGAGGTTCATGGTACTATTGGAACGGCTGGGTGATTGAGAGTAATGTGGGTGGTTATAGAGAAAATTTGTCGTAGGTGGTGCTAGGGTTGCGATTTAGTGCGGTGCAAGGTGGCTCCTCCTCCACCAAACGAGGCGCGTTTATATACCCACCGCTGCGGCGCTGCGTATGGCGATGTCATCATACCCAGAACGAGCGCCTGCGTGCGTGCTCCATCGGAGTCCATGCAGTGCACAGCACAGCCTGTCGACCTGTCAGGTAAATAAAATAAATAGAGGGCTCGAGCGGGTCCGCCGCGCTGTGCGCAGAGAGGTACCGATGACGCACTTCATTGTACGCCGCTCGTGGACCTGGCATAATATGTATATGCTCGATCGCCGCGTGAGAGCCATGCAAAGATGAAATCCACGCGTCGTTCAAAAATGAATTAATTTGGTGAAAGAGGGTCCTCGACGTATTTTATTTCACCTTTTCCCTCTCTTACACCTCTGTTTTTCCAGTCTTCTAAGCCAACTTCAAGTTATATGCAGAGCTCATCCAAAGCTCATCACCGCGAGCATCCCATCTCTGATGGCTGGTCGGTCTGTCGGTCGGCCGTACCGGCCCGTCTCATCATCGACGTCATCTCGCGCCAGGCGCCCGAGCACAATCGCTCAATCAAAATCAAAGTGCCTCATTTTAATAATTCGTACATAGTCAATCAACTCATTCCCCGCAACACGATGCGCGCGCGAGAGGCATAAAATTACATCAAGTACATCGTGTTTACAGTAATGAAAGTAATGACAAAAACAATAATAGCTCTCACTCACCCTGATCCACCCCCACGCGCGGCTCGCGGCGGTTCTCCATCGCCGAAAAGACATGACCATGCATGCCTCTGTGGCGAGCGGGCGTCCTTCTCGATCCCCGCAGCGTCCGGGTACGGCACCGTTATCAACACGCTGCAGCCCCTAGGCGGCGGCCAGACCAGGATAACGAACAATTGACAATTGGGATGCACACCAAGCGGCCGATAATGCGCCTCACCTGATACCCGTATCTGCACCTAAGCAGTTCCTATTCTCACGGCGTGCCACTGCACGCTCTGCACGCCGCTGACTCGGATAGTCGCATATAGCTCCCCACGTCCCCGCTCCTGCCCTCTTTTGTTCTTAACCGCGATAAGCAGGGAGAATAGAGCACTGAGAACTCACTTTTTTTTTTTAAGTAACAGTACCACCTACCGCCACCTTACCATGATTGCTATGCCGCACGCTGCCAACGCCGCTCTGCGCGTGCTCGCTGACTGGAGCCCCGCGCCCGCCGCGCTCGCCGTGATCGTCGGCGGGCTCACGCTCGCCCTCGCCGCTGCCGTCCGCAGGAGAGCACACAGCGCCGTACCGCCAACGAGCGGCGATTCCGAGAAGATCAAGAACAAAGAGCGCAACCCTGGCGGTAAGCCCCGCGCACGCTTGCAGCATGTGCCGACCGTCCGTCCTGACGCTGCGTTCTGCTTGCCGCAGAGTGGGAGCCGGTCGCGTTCAAATACCCGCCCTTCGAACCGTACGCGGAAGCCGTCGCGGACGTCAAGCCGAT
The DNA here is from genome assembly GCA_016801325.1 of Hypholoma fasciculare. Lineage (NCBI taxonomy): Eukaryota > Fungi > Basidiomycota > Agaricomycetes > Agaricales > Strophariaceae > Hypholoma > Hypholoma fasciculare. The sequence continues at coordinate 178,976 of JAEKIV010000005.1, forward strand.
CCCGTACCGCCCGTTTCGCTACGGCGCATACCAGTGAGCCGCCTGCATTCGCGGCGCTGCGCACATCACTGACCACCGCACGCAGTGTGACGATGGGCCTTCGCGCAATGGACTGGGCCGACTGGATCGAGGTGCGTCCATGTATGCGCGCTCCCGCGTGCCGCTGACGCAAGCGCGCACAGCTCGACCGCGGGCACGCTCAGTACCACCGCATCAAGGCGGACCGGCTACAGACGCGCAAAGGCGTAGGGCGCCCCGTGCGGGTCCTCGGGGACGACGCGAACCCGCTCGTTGCGGGTGGTGCGCTTGGCTGTGAGTCTGCGATCCTGCGTGCGCATATACGGTATTGATGCGGTTGGGCATTAGCGCTCGAGGCGTTACACGAGCTGTGCGAGTACCTCTCGCGGCGCTACCCGCGCGATTTCACCGTTGAGCGCCACGCGCAGCGCATCGTCGCGCGCGCAGGTGAGGCGTATTGCGACTGGGGCTGGGACGGACAACCCGCGGTTAAACGGGTGACGATGACTGTACTTGGGGTGTCCTATGACGTCCCGCTGTCGGTCGCTGACGGAGAGCGCGCCGGGGAGCGTGCACTGGAGATCGCAGGACTGCTGTGCGTAGCGTGATGGGTGTCAAGAGGGAAGATTTCGCTGACGAATTGACTCAGAGTGCAAGACGATCTGATCGTGATGGTGGAAGGTACGTTAATGCACAGGCAGGGTGCATTCGCGCTGACGGTTGGGCCAGGCACGGATGGGACGTATTATTTCCAGGCGGGCAGTGTGTCTCTCCCAGGCGAGTTACTTTTGTCGCGCAGCGCATGGAGCGCGACCACGCTGACGGGGCTGCTCCCAGGGTTCTGGCGAATGCAAGACAAGCTGGGTATGCCACTGGATGAGATCCACATCTCGGGACATGTTCCACAATGTGAGTAGATTAATTAACGTTTCGGGGAGCTGTGTCTGTGTCTGTGGCGGTGAGGGCGAATTACTCGGTGTTTGCGGGAGTCGCACGGATGGGTGGGAAGATTGTGATCGACGGATGGATGGAGAGGGCACGCGGGAGATTAGATGTCGTCAGACGTGCGTCATGTGTGTTTATTTGCTTCTTTGATGGAGGAGGATCTGGGGCACGCAAGGACCGCATCGCTGATGATAATCTTTAGACAAGGAAAAGCTTGCGACGAGCCTGGGGCGGTTCTTCCGGCGCTTGCCGGTGGACAAGCCGATGGTCAGAAACAACTATTTTTTCCAGGCGCGGCCGGAGACGGATGCTGGGGTGGATGTGGAGGAGCTGGGCTGGGCGACGAGCATGGTCGGGGAGGAGGACGCGTTTGTGCCGATGGGGGGCCACCGGGGGCTGGACACGGGGCCGGTGGACGTGAGCCGGTTGAGGATGCGGTCTGAGCGCCAGACGGTGCGGCGGCTGGCGCACAGCGGGGTGGTGTTGTTTACCGTGCGCACGTACTTGACGCCGGTGGCGGAGCTGGCGAGGGAGCCGGATGTGCCGGCGCGGCTGCTGAGTGCGCTGAAGAGCTGGCCAGCGGACGTGGGGGAGTACAAGGGCCAGTTCCGGGGGCGCTGGTGGGAGACGGTGGTGGAGTACATGACGGATATGGCCAGGCACTGATCTGCATCAAATAGCACCAAACAGGGGGTGAATATAACATCTACGTCAGCAGTCGTCATTCTGTTTAGGCCCCCCAACGTCGTCACCATGTCACCCACGCCCGACCGCTCCCCAGACTCTGACCAGCGCCAGACACGCCAGACCCGCTCGGATTTCTACCTCGAGCCAAACCCGTTCGAGGAGTCCTTCAAGACGCCCTCCAACGTCCGCAACTCGTCCCCCGCCGACGATGCAGACCAGCCCCCCAATCGCAGCGCCTCCCCGCGCCCCGTCCTCCCGCCCCTCGCCTCCATCGCGTCCCCCGCAGACACCGCCTACTCCTGGGGCTACACCCAGGGCTCAATCAACAGTCTGCGCGCAGGGCCCCTGTCTCCTGCCATGCTCGCCGGGCCCCAGCCCGCCCACGATCCCGCCCATCTCCCCGCATTCGACCCCGCCGCCTTCCGCACCGGCCTCACCCCGCGCACCGGTCTGACTCCGCGCACGGGCCTCACGCCCCTCTCAGGCTTCCCCCCGTCCCCCGGCACCGCCGCCTTCCTCGCTATCATGAATGGCAGCAACGCCAACTCGGCTGGCCCCACCATCACACCCAACACCCTCAACGCCATCTCCGGCGTCCTCAACAACAACAACGCACCCGCCCCCTACGCCCCCTCCAACCTCCACCAGTCCGCCAACGCCCCCAACGGCACACAGGACGCCTCCTATCCCTCTTCCGCCGCGACTGCAACCGCCTCTGCCGCCAACGGCCTTTTCCTTCTCTCTCAAGCTCATCAGGAGCTCACAAAGCGCGAGGAGGCTCAGGCCCGTGCGGGAAATGCTCCCGCCAACAACAACTCCAATCCCCCCGCACAGCCCGCCAACCCCCCAGCCAACGGCAACAAACGCGCCCCGAAGCGCAAGTCCTATGACGCAATGTCCCCGCCCCCCACCCGCGCCCCGGCCCAGCCGAAGCGCTCAAAAGCTGCCAACAACGGTCGCTACAAGACCGCCTTGCGCGGCGCGTCCGAGGACCAGGACGACGACGACGACGATGTCGACGACATGGACGACCCCGGCGATCCAGATATCGACGACAACGACTCCAACTCGGCTGCCAGACGGGCAAACAAAAAGCCGGAGACCGAAGAGGAGAAGCGGAAAAATTTCCTCGAGCGGAATCGTCAAGGTAAATTAAATTGCATCCGCTTTTATCTGAGACTCATCCATTCTTCAGCCGCCCTCAAATGTCGGCAGCGGAAAAAGGCATGGCTTGCGCAGTTGCAGGCCAAGGTCGAGTTCCTGTCGCAAGAAAACGAGCGTCTCACTACGGCGCTCATATCCTCGCGTGACGAGATATCGCGCCTCTCGGCGCTCGTCGGCGGCGCAGGCGTCGTCAACTCCCTACCGGTCAACGTCAACGGACACGGCGGCCCCGGCGTCCAGCCCGTGAGCATGAACGTCAGCCTCTCGGGCAAGTCCAACAATGCAGCCGCTGTCTCGGGGCCAGGCGGCGCCCGAACGTCGGGATACGGATACTGACCACGGCACCCGGCACGACCACGACGACCACGACCTCACGAAAACCCAAAATATCTGTACCCCACCCCCATTATCCCCCACTACTCATCATTACATTATCTGACTGCATCCCCCGGCCGAGCGCTGCTTCGTATGTTCTCTCTCTCTTGGGCGGTTGGCTACTGTTGTTGTTTCTGTCGATGTACTGTACACACACGCGCCTTGCTTTTTTTGTTTTCTTGGGACTTCCATACACGTTGCCTTCCCACCCCCACCCACCAGTGCAAGTGCGCACGCAGTCCGGGCGCCGCTCTCCTTTCCTGCGTGTATTATTCTTTTCCTACTTTGTTTATTATTCACTACCTGCTCCGCATACATACATGGAATAAAAAGCAGAAAAACAGTGTATATTCGAAAGTGGGATTGTCTGTACGACACCTCGGTGGCGCGCCGCATGGTGCGCGCATCAGCCGATCACAGAGCCCCGGGGGGCTGGCGAGGCTCCCACACCCGCCCGCGCGGCGGCGAGGCGCGACGAGATAAGGCGTGCATGGGCGCATGGGGCAGTGGCCCTGCCTCAGCGGTTCGCGGGTGCGCATGGAAGAGCCAAGGGCGATGTGCTAGGCGGTGGCGCGGTAGCAATAGCGCACACCCTCGCGGACGGTCGCTATGGGCGCGCGCATCGCCGGGCGCCTATGCACCGCATGCGGCACCGCACCGTGCGCTTGCGCCAAGTGGGCGCCTGGCTGGCTGGCTGCGCCGGCGACGTCACCGATGACGCGCACCGATCGGTGTTGGGCGCCTTGTGCGGCGCGCGTGGTGTGGCGTGCGCCGCATTGGCGCTAAGTCGTACTATATGCGCTGCGCGGTACATACTTGGGAATGGGCTATGTATAGACGGTGTGGGCACTGTGATTGGCTGGCGAGGCGAGGCGAGTCGGTTGGCGCTGTGCGCGCGTCGGGCGCGGGGCGCGGGAACTTTGGGAGGAGAGCACTAGGGCGGGAAGTAAACAAATGAGAAATGAGTAAGTGAGTGTATGGCTGTGGCGTTGGCGTGATGCGTGATAGGTGGGTGGACCCGCCAGCTCGGGCGTCGGCCAGGTCGATCACGTACGCACGTCGAGTCTCGACGCGCGATCGCTGGATGGTACCTGCCCAAGCCTGATTCGCGCTGGCGTATTGGTGCTGGCGCCATCGATTCTATCTGCATCAGAAGGCAGCAGACGGTGTGGTAAGTGATTCAGAGTACTGTCGACGCTGTCACAGTCAGAGATTTGGGTTTATCCTGAAGATTGAGCCATTCAATTGCGCTCCGGATCCTTCTTCCTTCTTCATCCTGTGCCCTGCTCCACCTGCAGCGTAGTGACATGTATACACACCCCGACGCCCATAGATGCAAGCAGTCCATTATGCTCTATGCGTTTTGTGCGACCCTAAGTTAACAACGATGATTGACAAATATTATTGGCGCGACGCACCCCGGATCACACGCCGGCCGATCACACAAGGACACGGACTGACAAAGACAAGTGTAAAAACTTTGACAAGGACAAGGAAAAGTGACAAAGCGCCGGAATGAAATTCGAAAGACTGACAAAGATCACGTCGGCGCGAAGACTTGGAGGCGTGCATCAGGCAGGGCGCGGTCGCACGGGCGTCGAAGAAGGTATTAGAGCATTGCGCCCGAGCGATGGAGCACGCGCTTGCTTGCTTCCCGTCCTGGCCTGCGCACCCGCGCTCAGGAAATATCTAAAGAGCGCAAGTACTAGTGTCGAATTCAAGATGCGTTTAATAATTCGCGCATCAAGCCGCCTCAGCAGCGCGCGGCAGCCAATCACACGTACGCGCGAAGATCGAGGGCAGCGATTCATTAAACGTATCAACTCAATTCATTAAACCTTGGGATATACGCGTCTGCACTTACATTTCAGTGATATTAATGCCACGGGCACACACGCTTGCAACCAACCGACGCCTGTGAGGCTGAGTCTCTGTGAGATTAATGTCACCGCAGTCCTGGTGGCATCCCGGATCACACCCATCACACATCGCCCTCCTCGCGAAGATTTACATACTAGGCTGGGAGGGCTGAACACGCAGCACGAAAATATTCGATTCGTTGCACCAGATTGCACCTCGGAATTCAATACGCGCGTGCTTCGCGCCCTGCCTACCCTTGAACAGGCAATATTACTGGCATACAACGTTCGTACACGCCGGCGCCGACCGACGCCTGTGCTCTGCGCAAATGCCACCGCATGCCCCCGGATCACACAAAAATATCGCACACAGATTTTGCTCTCGAAGCTCGAAGACCGCAGGAGCATCAGTCAAACGGACGCACTGCGATCATTGCACGAACCACGGACCGGACGCGTCCCGCGCTGCCTCACCCATGCAAATAGTACGCAGTGGCATGGACATACACACCGACGCCGACGCCTGGGTCACCGGCCGTGTTCTAAGTTAGTACTTGCAAATACCACCGCGATCCCACCCGGATCACACAATTGCAACACGATCGCGCCTGTGTGCACCTATGTAGCGCCTCGCGAAGATTGACCGTGCTGATGCAGATGGCCCCCCCTCCACGGCGGTGCTCCGTCTGATACACGCTGCATGATGCATGATACACGTTCGCGATTACTCACTCGCGTATGCGCGCATTAATTGCGCGCGCACAGCCCGCCGTGTCACGATAAGCGTGCAGGCGCGGTCGCCCGCCCGCCCGACCGCCTGGGAGACGCCCAGATTAGATTCCCGGCGCGTCGCCTGGATCTGGTGCCGCCCTGGCGTGCCATATCTGTCCATCACCTGTGGAGCGCGTGCCCGTAAATAGCGCATATAAATGCTTTCAGATTAACTTTGAGCAGTCAGTCGGACGGCGCTGGGGCCTGGCGGCGCATCATGGTGTGAGTACAGAAAGCGGGAGCCAGTCGAAGGCCTGTGAGCGGCACGGCAGTGCGCCTCATATTGAGGCGCGGCTTGCGGGAGTGGGCCGGCAGCGAAGCATAACTTCTTCTTTACACAGCGCACATCGGACCGTGTAGGCAATAAAATATTAATACACTTCGCCAGAACTTCGCAGGGGTCACCGGTCACCACGTTTCGTAAGCGTTCGCGATGCGCACCTGCTCGGACGCGCGCTATCCACACGTCCTGGCGAAATCAAATCAAATCGCCGCACCGGGGCAGCCAGCCTAAAGCTTATTGCGCCCCGGCAACCATCCGCGCGCGTCGCGCCTCGCCTCGTCCAGAAACATACCCCGCCGCGCTTTGCGGGTCCGCCTCTGCGCGCGCCAAAGCAGCGCGCCCCGACGCCGACTCTGGGGCGCACATTGCCCGCCAGTAACACATTGCAAAATCAAAGAGATCCTAGCCGAATAGCTCCCGTCAGCGACATACCAGCCACGCACCCCCAAGTCCAGGCCCTCATCCGCCCTGGGACGCACTGGCCGTTCTGGGGATAGGCTAGGAGAAGCTAGGAGACCGGGCAAGCGCGCAATCCGCAGCGTCGCCTGGTTCCGCGTCAAGCAGGGTGACTGCGTACGGCAGCATCGCGATCTGGCAGCTCCGCGGTTCTCGTCGAAGCTGCCTGGCATAGGACCAGTCCCCATGGGCCAGCCTCGCCAGAGATTATTTAGACATAAATAGGCTGTGCTGTGGAGTGGGAAGAGCAGGCTTCAGGTTTGAGGTAGATTTTGTGGGGAGCTGCGATGATTGGATGGACATAGCATCCCATGTCAAGGCGCTTCAAGGGGTTGAAATCAAAGTGGCTGGATAGAATGCATTACTGAATGAATGAAGTCCAGCATTTCGGAGGAGGAATGGAAGCAGGTGGTACCGTCCGATTTGTCGCGTCGAGATTGTGGCGGTTCTTGGCCATGCTATGTCGAAGCAATGATTTTTGAGATCATCATCCGGTGTATGAACTCGCCATCGGGTAGTTGGTGGCACATTAGAACTGTCTATAATACAATTGATAAAGTGAACCGTAAGTAGAATATATTCCTGTGCCCAGTACTATCTGGATCTTACTCTAACTTGCGGTGCTCATAAATATACCCAGCATCACGAATAAATTGCCATCACCATTGGAGAGCATCAATTCCAAAAATTTGTTTAGCACCGACAGCTAGAAGCAAGATAATGAGGGTGATAAGGAAGAGGAGAATTAAAGTCCAAGCTATAAATATGCCTTCAGTAAATTTATCGTGAAGGCAGCAGGGAGAAACGTACAGGAGCCGCCAACAACACTTGGTATGCTAACAATTCGAATTGAGTTGTCAGCGCTGCCCGACACAAGCAGAGTCGTCGATGAATTGAACTTGATCGTGGTAGGGGGGAATTCATGCGCTTTCAAGATGGTGATGAGAGGCTGAATAGAAGTCAAAAAGCATTTCTTAGTCGGAAACGACGTTGAGACATACACTGAGAGTCTTCGTATCCAACATTCCTATTGTCAGGTCAGAGGACCCGTATGACAAGAAACGGCCGTCCGAGCTGCAATGACAATTTAGATTATGAGAAAGCCGAGGAAAAGTGGACTCGCCTTATGTCCACGCAAGTGATTCCTCGGTCGCCAATTTTCCGAGATATCTCAACTTTCCAATTCTGTGTTTTCCATTTCACTACAAAAGCCTGCCTAGAGGGCCCTTTGGACTTTTTTGAGCGAGGGGTGACAGTGTTGACTACAGTATACAGCACATCCGGATTGAGCGGATGACACCTTTACGGATAAAGTAAATATATGGTTTGAATTTCAAAGTGGGTCATACCTGACAGCCCGGAAGGTGCTGCCTTCACCAATGGAAGGTGGCAGGTCGACGATATGTTCCATATTTAGAGTAGAGAGTTTCTCAGTGGATGCATTCTGGCTGACTTTCGCTTTCTTTTTCGCTTTCTTAACTGAACTATTTGTTGTAGCATTAGATGAAGTCGTAACTGCACCAGGTAGTGTGTAAATGTGTAAATTGTGGGTTGTGGCGACAATCATCTATGACATGATTTAGCTGCCAATCAGAAAGAAATCAGAAGAGTGCTGTCTATGGACAAACCTGATGTGGCGAAAAAGTAACGTCGTAAATTTCCTTCTCCGTATGTATGGACTCCGAAATAGGTATCAGAGACGGATACGAAAGGAGAGAGACCTGCGCAAATAAGTCAAGGTTAAAAGAGATTCAAGAAGACGGAACAGAATACGAACATCGTGCGACCCCGCTATTGCCACCAGAGTACCATCTGAAGACAAGACTGTTACTTTCTATAAACTGTCAGATTCGGGGACTTGGTCATACGGTGATGTAGCACACCTGATAGTCCTCTAAGTCGACTCCAGTCAAAGTGCTCCGTGTTTGGAGGAGCTTGATCCTATTACAGCGGTTCAATGTAGTCCAGTCACGCTCTCAATGAGTATGCGGGCTCACTTGGTGTCCGCGGCGCTGAAACTGCGACAGTTTTGATTTTCTCCCCTCTCTAATTTCTCCTCGACGCTGTTAATTCCACATATTATACCTCTGCTCTGCAGCAGAAAATGAGCAACATGATCACGACCGCGGTACGTGTTCTTACATTAGTGTCTGCGGCCATGCTCATCGGCGCATCCTCCCCGCTCTCCAGAGGGAATTCATCCTTTAATTCAATGGCAAGATTTTCGTCTATATTATACAGTCGCTAATAGTAAGTGTGAGCAGATGAATGGCTCCCGAAGTAATAGTGGCACTTGCCAGTTTATTCTTGATCCCGGTCTTTGAAGCACCTCCCCCGCCCCCTAAAACGAGTTGGTTGGGTGATACGAATGCGGACGAATATACAGGAAACGCAGGCAGAGAGTGCGGCGTATGTCGAGGGCGCATCTTAGTGAGATAGATTCGATTTCAGAGAAACCAGGTCTGATACAATATTTCGCAAATGTCAAGAGTCAACCGGCCAGCAAGCAGTGACGTGCATGAACCCTGCTTCAGAGACACGTGACAGTTACGCCCGTCGCCAACATTGGAGGGCATCTGGGAACTAGAAAGTCCGGCGGTCATGACCGGCGGCCTGACCGGCGGCAATTCCCGAGTCGCTCATTACTAC